>QEPC01009840.1:551968-563803 GCA_003113815.1 Sphenodon punctatus | reverse complement strand
CTTGGGAGGGGTGAAGGAAAGCAGCAGCAATGCATCAATGAATGCATTGCTGCTTTCCTTCTCCTCTCCCAGCATGAGTAGAGAGGCCATTTTGTAAATTTGTGGTTCCACTGGTTGTGGCTACTCTTTTTATTTTAAATGATCCTTTCGCTGTTTCACTGCTGCTTCCTGCTGTTGCTGGAAAGTAGTTTGTGTGGACAGGCATTTGGCTGCCGGGGATAAGGTGTGGCTGCCGGGGATGATGCTGGTTGGACTCGGGGCCTGCTTTGGTGGGAATGCAGTCCTGAAAGGGGCCAAACTGTTTTTTAAAAAGGGGTTTGTGTTCTTGAACAGGCAGTTTGTTGGTGAAGCTACCAGGGATGCTAGGCAGTGCCATCCCACCCAGTGGCCAAGGTTGTGATCAGGGGAGGTGGCAGACTTCTCAGTATATCACCCTCAGAAGGTAAGACTGTTCCCACCTGCATTGCAAACCTTGCTGCAGGACTGGCCATGCTAGTGGACAAAGCTTAGAGGCAGGGATGAGGAGCACTGTGCCTGTCCATTTGGTATCATACTGAAGCTTGCAATGGCAGAGAGCATCTGAGCCAGGTGTTTTCCCAGGTCAACAACACCTTTCTGGCTAGCCTCAGCACTAGGCAGAGTCATGTTGCTGCTTGAAATCAACTGTGGTATGCTGGGAAGCATTATGAAGGCATAGATGGATTTGGACTTTATCCAATCAAAAACACTAAGGCAAAAGAATAGACTTTCTATGCACAAAAATCTACCAATATGAGAAATAAAGTTTATAAAAGGAAAAGGAAAAAATTACATTTGGGAGTCATTTTGATAAGTCTGCTTGGCAAAAGGCTGGCCGACCGCGTTAAGTTAAACAGAGAATTTTTAAAGGCATGTATAAGCACCCAGCAACCAGAAATAATGAAATATTAAATCAGTGAGTAATGCTCCCAGGAAGTCAGAGCAAACTGATGTGAGTTGTTATTTATGCAAGGGATGTGGAATGAGCCAAAGTTGGAGAACAGCACATCATGATTGTAGTGAGTTCTCTCTGACAGCTGGGCCAAAGGGATTTATAGTTTAATTGCTCTCCCAGGCACTTAGGTACCGTACTGATGGCACAGTATCAGAACCTGAATAGAACAGCGAGAGCAGAAAGTACACCCACTCGAGAAAAAATAGACTTTGAGTGTTGTTGTTTATATCAGAGTTGGGGAACCTCATTCCCGGGGGCAAAATGTGGCCCTTGGCAAGTTTTTATGCAGCCCCTTTCCACTGCCTGGATCTAGCTTGCATCCAGTCTTTACCCCCAAGCACTGAAAAACTGAGCTCATGATAAGGAAGGAATTATGAGGCATGCACACAAGGGCAGGGGGCAGATCTACAGCACCGAGCCATGATTTGGGCCCTCCTTTTCTTGAATGCACCCATTAAGCACCCACACTCCCAACCTCTATGTGGCCCTCAGAGCTCTTAGTAATT
This sequence comes from Sphenodon punctatus, assembly GCA_003113815.1. Lineage (NCBI taxonomy): Eukaryota > Metazoa > Chordata > Lepidosauria > Sphenodontia > Sphenodontidae > Sphenodon > Sphenodon punctatus. The sequence continues at coordinate 562,324 of QEPC01009840.1, read as the reverse complement.
TTCAGTGTGGTTCCCAGGACAGAAAAGGTTCCCCACCCCTGGTATATATTCACATAATGCTGGATAATATTAACAGGACACGGAAAATATCCCTACTGGTACAAATACTTATTTATGGCCATTTTTACACAGACACCCCCACCCCCGCTGGGTGTGCACTGTGCGGCGAGGTGGTGGCATCCATGTAAACACAGCAGCGGTGAGTGGGAGTGCAGGCTAGAGGTGTGCACCAGGGACCCATATTGTTTTTATTTTCTTGCTTTCATTATTTAAATCTGTAATTTTCATTTTCATAAAATATCAAATTTTCATTTTTGTTTTTGCTTTCGTTTTTATTTTCCATTGGTTTTAATGGAAAACAAATTTTCAGTTGTAATTTTAGTGTTTTTCACTATATTTGGCTAATTATGGACTAATTATACCTCCGATGGAAGGCATTAAGTGTAACAAATTCCAAAAAGATTGGATAAAGGAATCAAATTTTATAAGCAGTTGAATTATATTATTTTGCAAAAATATGCATTTACATTATTAGCTGTAACTTCTTTTCCTCACATTTAATATAGATGAAACTTGGCAAATTTATTTTCTCCCCTTCTCATATTCACTATCTCTGAAAACTTTCAGAAGGATTGGATAAAGGGTCATGGTGGTATCAGCAATTAACTTATAAATGTATGCCTGACTGCAAAGTCTTTGTAGTCCAACCAGTGTACATGAAATTTGGCAGGGCTTTATCTCACACTTTCACAGTCATCTATGCCAAATATAAGAAAGATGTGATAAAGGGTCTCATTTTACAAGCCTGCACAGCATATGTAGAGAAGGAGCCTATGCCAGGGATTCTCTTACGTGTCACTGTGGTATAAGATCAGTTTGTGATGCCAATTGGTCAGCAGAAATTTCAACTAAATATCCTCATTCTGTTCTGTGACCATCCCAACTTCTCTCCCCACTTGTTACTGGGAAGTCAGAAACATTTGTTTAGGAAAGAACCAATAGAGATTCTTTGATGTCCTCTGTCACAGTGCTGCGGGATGTGATTGTGATGATAATTAGCCAGCCTGGATGTGTAAACTATGTCTCCTGATTGCTGGAATTCTATCCCCAAAGTCCCAGTTACATCCCTTCTATGCCCACCTGACGGCCGCCCCCTATGCCCACCTTGAAGCCACTACCGATTGGTCCTGTAAAGCTAGAAGCATGCAGTAATTGGCCAGTGAATATGTCTGTCAGTCTTTTGGGTTTATCAACATCCTCTCTCCTACAGCCTCCCTCCCCCTGCCATACCAGGTGTCTGCCTCTGACTGGCACTGCATGTGCTGCTATTTATCTGAATAATGGTCTTCAAGGGGACAACTTCAATTGATTATAAAATTGAGTCCCTTTATAAAATTGCTCTGTAGTTTTGTCAGAAATGATAGGAACAGTATGTGATACATTCCTGCCAAATGTCTTGTAATTTATGCTGATGACACTCAACTCTATGCTGATGACACTCAACTCTATCTCTCTACTCCCTCTCTCTCTCCCTCTGTTCAAGCTCATCCCATCAACTGTCTCTCTGACATCTCTACCTGGATGTCTCAACGTCAACTCAAACTCAACATGGCTAAAACTGAACTCCTTATCTTCCCCCCTCATCCTTCCTCTCCTTCCTCACTGTCAATAACTATTGATGGAGTCACCATCCTGCCTGTCCCCCAAGCCCGTAGCCTAGGCTTCATCTTTGACTCACCCCTTTCTTTTAAACCCTACATTGACTCTGTTGCTAAATCCTGTCGCTTCTCCCTCCATAACATTGCTAAGATTCGCCCTTTTCTCTCTGTCTCGTCTGCCAAAACTCTTGTTCATGCTCTGGTCATCTCTCGCCTCGATTACTGTAACCTCCTTCTCACTGGCCTTCCCCGGTCTCACCTTTCTCCCCTCATCTCTGTCCAAAACTCTGCTGCCAGGGTCATCTACCTCGCCAGTCGCTTCGACCATGTGCAGCCCCTCCTCTCTTCGCTTCACTGGCTTCCCCTTCCTGAACGAATCCTGCACAAGCTCCTAGTCTTCACCTATAAAGCTCTTCACAACCTTGCTCCCCCCTACCTCTCTGCACTTATCGCCCTCCATACTCCAGCCCGTGCACTTCGCTCCTCCTCTGTCCCTTCTCTCACCCTTCCACGCCTTCCCTGCTCCCCTAAGCGCCTTCGTCCCTTCTCACTTGCTGCCCCCCATGCCTGGAACTCCCTCCCTGTCCACATCCGCCTTGCCCCCTCCCTTCATACCTTCAAATCTCTCCTTAAAACTCACCTCTTTCGCTCTGCTCTGTCTGACTCTTTATCCTGCTGAGCCACTATTCCTATACCTACGATCGGTTTACCCTTATCCTTGCAACATGGACCTGCCTGCTGTCATTCTCATCGTAACCAAGCCAAGTACGTGCACTTGAGACCTCGCATCTTCATGAATGTTAGACCCCTTGTCTCTCCCTCTGTTCCCCTTCCTAAGTCTCTCCCCCAGCTCCTGTCTCTCAGATTGTAAGCCCTAGGGGCAGGGACCGTGTCTATTTTATTACTTTGTAAAGTGCCAGGTACACTGCTAGTGCTATATAAATGTTTGTTAATAATAATAATAATAATTAGGATGTAATATAAAAATGTTACAGCTGGAAGTGTATTTTCAAGTTAATGTTTTATACCATCAGGACCCTTTATCCAATCTTTCTGAAAAGTGGCAGGAGTGTTAAGCATGTAGAGGGACATCATATTAATAGGTTTCATGCAAATTAGATGAAAGATAAAGAAGTTGTAGCCATGAATGTGTATGCATCTTTTCTTAAAATCACAACATTCAATTGCTTCTAAAATGGTTCCCTTTATCTAAACCTTTCAAAAATTGGTACATGTAGTGCCCTCCATCGGAGGTGATTTGTATCATCGGTGGTACAAATCACCCCTAGTTTCATCAGAATGGACTAGGAATCAAAAAAGTTATAGCCGGACATATGCTTTTCAGTTTTTTCACTTCTTTGTTTTTGTTTCTATTTTTGTTTCTATTTTCATTATTATTATTTGTCATTTTCATTATTGCAATAATGATAATGAAAATGATATTTTTTGCTATTGTTATTGTAATAACAAAAATGACATGTACACCCCTAGTGCATGCATGCTCTTGTACAACACCCACCTGCACCCATCTCCACCCATAACCCACCCATGGAGCCTTCCAGCAAACCAGATACGGCTCCATGGGTGGAGGTGGGCATGTGTCTGTGGGAAGAGCCCTTTCCCCAGGTAAGAACTCCCAGGGTGGGGCCCTGTGAGACAAGCTGCAAGCTGTGATTGGTGCTGGGGGGGACTTGGGCTGGCTGGATTGGAGGAGCCTGGCTGTCACTCTGCTTCTCCCTCCCCTTTCCTCAGGTAAGAACTCCCAGGGTGGGAGTTCCTGGGGGCGCCCTGGGGGCGCCAGCCCTTGGGCGACACCCAAAGGGTGTCGACCATTGGCTGGGGCCGTTGGCTGGGCAGGGGTTCCGGGGGGTCCTTCTGATGGACAGACATCGCATTGGACACCATGCTCTCAGCGGCTCCTGGGGGAATAGACATACTGGGGCTTTCTACTTGCTGGACCTCCTAGGGGGCTCGTCTAAGGTATACTGTGTCCTTTGGCTGGGACTGATGACTGGGGCAGGAAGGAAGGTTAGCATCATGGATGTATGGTGGAGGGCAGAGCGGATGCATGTAGGAATCTGCCCCCCGTGGAGAGTAAGAAGGAAGAAAGTGGACATTTCCCCTTTTGGGGGTAGCAGGAGGGGGAAGAGAAGGGAGGGTAGTGAATAGATGATCTTGAATTTGTAATTGTAGAATTGTGGGGTGGGATGTTATTTTTCTTGTCATATGTTGTGGGTTGTATTGTAAGGGGATTTTATTTGAAGTTCTAATTTGTCTACTGAGTTAGATATTGTTAATTAATGTGAGGGTTGTGAAGAAGCCCCTCTTTCTGGTGAGAGCAGGAGGATGGGGGGTGGAAAGCCCCCCCCCCCCGTGGCAGCAGGGTGGGGTAGAGAGGTGGAATGAAGGTTTATATGTATTATGTATAGGGTGTATTTGTTTAATTTATGATGGGGGTCTGTTTATTATGGATTGTTTGTCCTTGTGGACCTATTTTTTTATTATTATTTTTATTCCTTGTGTTGTAATCCGCCTCAAGCTGCTGTGGTAGGAGAGTTGCGGGATATAAATTAAAATGGAATGGAATGGAATATCCTCCTCCACCCATTGATGGCACACACCCATCCTCCCACCCACGTGGTCCATTTAAAAACGGCCTATGATACTCCAAAATAAAGTGGCATATGTGTGGGGAAACTAATCCAGATTAGTGAAAAGTGGGAATTTAAACTTGATTAAACTTCGTGTGGACATTCTCACGTCTCACTCCTGCATACAGTTACAACAGTGCTTACTTTGTGTCAGTAAACTACTGATGGTTTGTTCAGTGAGCACAACAAAGAATTTGCTTCTTTTATTCCCAGGCATTTCTCATTTTCTGAGGTAATCACCTAAATACTAATCTACCAAATACAAATCTAGAACATATAAAAAGTATATTGTAATGACAAACTGACAACAATAGACAGCTAGTATAGGGGGATCAAGCTGCCTGAAGGCGGCAAGCCATCAAGCGGCAGCCAAAGATTGATGCTCGAGGGTTGTGTATCCATGAACACGAGGCTCTGATGTCCTGAAAGAGTTGCCATTTTATTGCTGCTTCTTTTAGTCCTTTCTTATATTACTGCCTTGGTTTTCTTGCATTGTATTTTTTTGGAGATATGTTTGTATTTTATGGGACTATTTTATGGGTTGAGAAGGGAAGGATGGGCAAGGGGGGTAGTTTGGGCAGACTCCCTTGGGTGAGAGATGGGGGAGTGGAAAGGGCTGGCAGCTTGAGTAGCGTTATAGTTTAGCCATGGCGTCTCTGTCAAGGGGGTGTACTCGGCTGGGGGAGGGAGTTTCTGCAAATGAGAGTTGAAGGAATGGGAGTAGGAGGGTTGGTGGGGGATTGAGAGGTGGAGAATGCATTTTATGTGTATTTTTAATCTTGTGTTTAAAGGGGATTTGGGGTGTGAATGGCTTGGTGGGGGTAGGATATCGTCACAACCCCTTTATGAGAGGGTGAGGCATGGGCTTGTGGGGTCGCTTCTGTCCTGGGTGAGAGACCGGGGGAGTGCCTGGGGATTAGAACTCCCTTGTGTGAGAAGCAAGGGAGTGGGAATGGGTGGGATGGGAAGAGGGGTGGGGTTTGGGTGCTTGGGGATGGGGAGGGGTGGGACTGGTGATGTGTGTATGATACGTTTTGTTTCAATTATTGTAAGCTGTTTGGGGGTGGGATTTACTCTCACAAGGGGGTAAGCAACAACCTCCCCATAAGGGTCATACCCCCCCATTTCCTCCCTTCCCTCCTCTCACTAGGGGAGCAGGACAGTCCCTATATTGTATTAAACTTTACCTTTAATTGCTCTTTTTAAGTTAGTAAATGTTTGGATATGATAATCTTCAGGAAATGGCCCAAAGGAATGAAGTATTTCCTAATATTGGTTTTGGCTGCTAATGTGCTTTTGGGAAAACTTTCACTGGCATTTGGAGCTACAGAGGCCAGTTTGTAATAGCAATCTTCAAAGAAGAGTCAGTCCTCACTCTAGTTAATAATCAGCTTCCTGAAGGGTTAAACATCATTGGATTTTCCTCCTAACAAACTCATTATTGACTGCTGGCAAGCATTGATCTCTTAAATCCCTGTTCAGCAAAAATGGTCTGTGGCCTTTTGCAACATGATAGGAAGCTAAAGCCGGGTGCTGTGAACTGGACTTTTGCACTTATCCAAGTTATTCAGCCACAACCTCAAAAGACCAGAGAAACATTTTTTCCCCCTAAAAATCTATGGGCATTTCAACACTACAGAGTAATCCAGGGCTAATTTAGCTCAAGCTTAGCTGGCAAGGGCTACAGTTTCATATCAGCAATGCTAAATGAAGCTTAGTGCAGGCATAGAACTTGACCCTGTGTTCACACTAGCTGTGTTTAGTGTTTAGTACTGGAACTATATCCCATGATTCACTGTGTTACCATTTGCAGAAAGAGACAATAAAAACTGGGCTAACCACTTCATGTGTATATACACAGCTTTTTCCACAGGGTAAAGAAAGGCATGTTATAGAGTACCTCAAAATCTAACTCTGAAGGTATGGGCAAATTCACAAAACTTGGCACAACCAACCTCAAGCTTTGGCTATTTCTGTATCCCTGGAAACATTTAAAGTGGAAAATTTAATCTTGAGAGAGGATGTGGTTTCCATTTTGGTCCCAAGAGTAATAGATGGAACAAAGTAGTTCAGATAATACCTTTTACTGGACTAATTTCTGTTCTAATTGTCTAATTTATATACAGCCTAAGAGCGCCTATTATAGAGATACAATGGGATGGGTAATTAAAAGTAATGAAATTTCAATCTGTTCCTGCAAGCACACTTCCTGACCAGCTTGATTGTGATTCAGATTAGGCAATGCTCTGCCTTTTCCTGCTTGGTGGTATGTTCTGTGGATGTGTTACAGATCAACACAGGGACAACACTGGGCTGGCCTGGAAGGGGTGGTGGTGGCTGTGGGCTGCATACTGGTTGCTGTCTGGACCCCACCTACACATGAGGAGGGACATACACTGGATTTGGTTTTCTGCACCAGCCTTGAAGCGGGGGGTCAGCTAGTAGGAGTTAGGGGGGTGGAACCTTTGTCATGGTCTGACCATTACCTCCTTAAGGTGTGCATCCTGGCGCATGTCAGCCCCCAACACAGTTCAGGACCTATTAGATCAGTCAGCCCCCAGAGACTTATGGACCTGGATCGGTTCTGGAATGCTCTGGGGGAGTTTCCCCTGGACCTTGACACCCGCTCTGTTGATGATCTTGTAGCCTTCTGGAACACCTTGTTGGCTGAAACCATTGACAGAGTGGCTCCCAGGCATCCGCTGCCCTCCCAAGTCTCCTGCAGGTCTCCTTGGTTTACTGAGGGCCTGTGGTGTTTCAAGTGGGAGAGTAGGCGGTTAGAACAATGGTGGCACTGGACTCATGATGAGTATGATCAATCGCAGAATAAGAGCAGTTTAAAGGCCTATGCTGTGGTGGTGCAGGCAGTAAAGAAGCAGTTCTTTGCTGCCGTCATTGCATCTGCAAAGTCACGTCCAGCAGAGATTTCTGGCTGGTGAAAGGCTTGGTCAGTCCTGCCTATCTCCAACTGGACCTGTAGCAATCCAGTGACCACTGTGACCGGTTTGCTGAGCACTTTGTAGATAAGATCACTCACATCCACCACAATTTCGGTACCACAGTTATTGCAGAGGATCATCTTGGGGCTATGGATGCCCCGTCCTGTCCTGTTTTGTGGGATCGGTTTCAGATGGTGTCGCCTGCTGATGTGGAGTCCTTGTTGGGATCTGTTCGTGCCACTACTTGTGAACAAGATCCATGCCCGTCCTGGTTGGTGAAAGCCAGTCAGGAGATGTTACAGCCGTTGCTGGCTAGCATGGTTAGTGCCTTCCTTTGGGAGGGCAGGGTGCCCGATTGCCTGAAAAAGGCTGCGGTTAGGTCCCTGCTCAAGAAACCATCTCTTGATGCTGATGCTCCTATCAGTTATCATCTGGTCTCTAACCTCCCCTTTTTAGGGAAGGTTATTGAACGGGCTGTGGCACGACAGCTCCAGGAACATCTGAACTGCACCGGTTTCCTTGAGCCCTTTCAGTTTGGTTTTCAGCCTGGGTATGGTACGGAGACTGCACTAGTGGCCTTGGTTGATGATATCAGTCTGGCATTGGACAAGGGTCATCAGACCTTACTGGTCCTGCTAGACCTTTCGGATGCATTTGACACAGTCGACCATGAGGTGTTGGTGACTCACTTCAGGGATCGTGCCGGGATTGATGGAACGGTCTTGGAGTGGTTTCGTTCATTCCTGGACATGAGAACTCACCGGGTGGTCTTCGGGGAGTGTACATCTTCCCCCTGGGACCTCACATATGGAGCCCCACAGGGTGCCATTTGTCCCCCCTCTTGTTTAACATCTATATGCAGCCATTAGGGGAGGTCGTGAGAGGGTTTGCAGTGTCATCAATATGCTGATGACACTCAGCTCTACCTCTCTTTTTCCATCGATCCAGGCTATGCAGTCTCCTTTTTTTCCCAGTGCCTGTCAGCTTGGGGGGCTTGGATGAGGTTGAGACATCTACAATTGAATCCTGACAAGACGGAGGTGATGTTGGTGGGCGAGGGCTTGAGGGGCCTGGGCGTGGTTGAACTTCCTCTTGTTGGGGGGGGTTTGCCCTCCCTGGTCTCTCAAGTGTGCAGTCTGGGTGTGCTCCTCAATTCACGGCTCAGCTTGGAATCTCAGGTTGTGGCTGTAGCGGGGAGTGCATTTCAGCAGCTACATCTTGTCCGGCAGCTTCGGCTGTGTCTCTCAGACTCTGACCTCGCCACTGTCATCCATGCCTTCATCAACTCAGGGCTGGATTACTGCAACACGCTCTACATGAGGTTGCAGCTGATGCAGAATGTGCCCATCTCCTTATGGGGGTGGGCTGCAGGGAGCACATGACACGTGTCCTCTGGGCTCTGTCTGCACTGGCTGCCTACAAAGCACCGGGCTAAGTTCAGAGTGCTGTATCTAACCTTTAAAGCCCTTCACAGTTTGGGCCCTACTTATCTGCAGGACCGCCTCACTCCCCATGTGCCTGAGTGCCCTTTGAGATCATCTGGGGGAGCCTTTTTGGAGGTTCCCCGGGTGAGGTGGGTGGCCACCGATGTTAGATCTTTTTCGGTGGCTGCCCATGTGCTCTGGACTTTGCTTCCAGAGGAGGTTTGGTTGGCCCCCACTCTCCTGTCATTTCGATGTTTATGTAAGACCTGGCTGTTCCACCAGACTTTCGGCGAGGGGTAGGGGTACGGTGGAGGTGGGTAGGTTGTTTTTCCCTCCATTGAAATTTTTTTAACTTTTAGAATTGTTTTATTGTTTTATTCTTTTATCTTTATTGTTCGCTGCCCCGGACTGCCCTGCAGGCAGGAGGGGTGGGATAAAAAAATTATATAAATAAAATAAATAACACAGGGACAGAACATAATATGGCACCAGAAAGGGGATGAAACACTGCTTGAATCACTTCCAATTTTTTATACATTTCCAGAGAGTCTGAATTCAGGTGGGGCATTCATGTGCTCCATAGTTAATCTTTCACTTCTGTTACCATATTATGTTCTGTGGATGTGTTCGAGTACTTGGGAGACACTGCAATTTTTGTTAGCACATGCTTGGGATGTGGGCTACTTGGAGAGAAGTCGCTGATAGCAGGTTACTATTTTGCTTAAAGGATAGGAAATTCACCTGCTTCTTCAGCCACAAGCAGGTAAATCGTGGCTCCAACTCTATCCCATAGTGTAAGAGGGTAGAGTTTGGTTGGTTTATAGTATGAAGGTTAAAAGATAGACGTGATGAGCTGAATGCTAGTTTAGTTCCAAAGATTTATTTTAAAAGACACTGGCAACAAAGGCAGTACTTTTATGCAGGCTCAGAAGTTCAGGTAAAGTTGTGTTAAATCAAGCATTTACCTTGTGTCTTCTATAATGGACTTTAATGACTCACAAGAAAAAAGAATTGATCATTCCTAAGTTAACAAACCTTGGCCACACAAACTATCAATGCGGTAACATTGAAAAACTGCCTCATGGTCAAGTTGTCTTACATTGTTACATGGCCCATACAGTTTTTATTGAAAAATCAGTTATATATTCTATTATTTTTAGAAGAAGAAGAAGAAGAAGAAGAAGAATTCAGTATCTCAATAATTTGGGAGCAGGCCAAATCAAGTTGAGCCCCTGTGCAAAAGTTGTGGACTTTTCACACCTATGAAAAGTTGTAGACTTTTCATACAGTCAAAAGTACAGTCAAAAGTCTGCAACTTTTCATACAGAGGGAAAAGTCTGCAAGTTCTCAAAATTACAGACTTTTTCACTTGGTACGAAAACTTGCAAACTTTTGACTCTGTACTCTTAAAGTCACTTTTAACTCTGTATTTTTAAAAGTCTGCAACTTTTCAAAAGTTGCAGACTTTTCACTCCTATGAAAAGTTGCACTTTTCATACAGTCAAAAGTACAGTCAAAACTCTGCAACATTTCATACCGAGTGAAAAGTCTGCAAGTTCTCAAAAGTTACAAAATTTTCACTTGGTATGAAAACTAGAGGGGCCGGGGGAGAACTAAGGGAGCGGGTGGGGGGCAGGGGGGTACTGGCTAGTGGGCAGGAGGGGCAGGGGGAGAACTAAGGGGG
>QEPC01009840.1:536660-550395 GCA_003113815.1 Sphenodon punctatus | reverse complement strand
GCCGCCAGATGTTCGCCACGGTCAATACCCACATGGGGTCAATTTGAACCACGCTTCCCGGGCTAGCCGGGGGAATGTCCCGGGAAGCATGGTCAAAGAGATCCCCAGCGGGGACCAACAAAAAGTAACGTATGGCCGGGTGCCACAGCCCGGGTGCCACAGCCCTGCCCCCTCCCAGATTCCCCGCCGGGATCCCCCCAGCACGTCTGTTGCGGTGTGACGGGGTGACCCCGGTGGGGAATGAATGGGTTGATTTCGGTACGGGGCCAACGGGCCCCGTAACGTCTGAAATCACCCTTCGAAGGGGAGAATGTGTTGCAGTAAGCCTGGGGCTCTTGCGGGCAGCTGCCCCACTTGTGTGACTATTGCCCACGTTATAGGGTACAGCTTTTGACTTTGGAGGAGGGACTCTGCATATTACCTGCACCTTACAGACTTCCATTGTGGAGGGCTGACTGACCTATGAGGTTCCGTATTTTCTGCTTCAATTGTATTAATTTTTCCAGAGGCTCCGGATCTACTATATTATTAAGCACTGTGTTAGATGATTGCTGGTATAGAAATTCAATTTTATGGTAGATCACCCCATATATGGGAGATATTTAAGGTGATTAAGGTGATTAAGATCAAGTAACCTTAATTTTTGCAATAGAATTAAGATCATGTGCTCTTCCTCTTGCTAGCATAGTGGCAGAAATTGAGCAAGCAGGGAGAGCCTTGACTGTTTCATATAACACCTCTGTGATACAACCTAAATTAACACAATATTTTGCCTCTGCCACGGCAGCTAATCAGTTTAAAAAAGTAAGTGAAATTAGCTCCTCTTTGAGACCTGATGCTCCTTCATTTCACAGTGTACCAGGCAATTCACCATTAGTTTCGGATTCTAGTTTTATTGACTTAGAGAAACATTTTAGAGCTTTAAACCAAAGATTTGATGACCTAAATATAAGACTTGAAATCAATCTTGATACGAGATATAAGGAATTAGAGGAGAAGATGGATCAAGCTAGTGACCTCCTCTTTTCAATGAAAGTTTTAGTTGGTGGCCTATGGTTAAAGTTTAATACCTTAAATGTAAAGTTAGCAACAGCTGATGTAGATAAATCACAAAAGAGAGAGATTGCCACTCAGACTTCCAATGGAAATTTGTCTGAGAATAACAATAAGACCCTTTTTAATAGATCTGGGATATTCCAGGATTATTTGTGTCTTGCTAATAATGGCAATAGAGACACATCTGACCCTGATATATCTAAGCAGGGCCTAAAGAGCTCTCAGACAAAGAGAGAAACCCAAGGAAAGGTGGACTTGTTAAATAATTATCCACCTGCCGCCTCTACTCACATAGAAGCAGAGAAATTAAGAGTAAAGAAGGAGAGCTATCCACACAGCCCAACAATTTGGCCACAGGAGACCAAAGAAAAATGGGTGCCTGCACTGATCTTCCACTTTGGGAAGAGGAGAAGGTTTAGATTCCTCAAACATCAAACCTTAGATGAGCTGAAGTTTCTGGAGTTTCTCCAGTTTAAAATGGAGGTTAATCTGAATTGCTCAGGCATACAAGAAATAAATGCCCTCATAGATAGAAGTCACTTCCATAGATGGGAGATAATTTTTAAATCCCTGAAGACACAAGCCCAAATTTGGCCAGCCAGGAGACAACTGAAACACTCTGGAGTATTTATTCAAAGAGTAGAAAATACATTAGCTAGAGCAATTTTCACTCTCACTAAGCAATCTCTAGGTGGAAATAAGGACCTAATGTCTCCAGACTCTCTAGAATTAGAAGGAAGTGGCCAGGAGTGCCACACATTGGATGTGGGCTCCCATAATTCACCTATTTTACTGCTACTGATGGCCACACAGGCCTTTCTTTTGGCTCCATGGCTGTATTTAATCAAGCTGATGAGATAGAAGAGACGGATGGTGTTGCATCGAATCTCTCTATTCTCAATAGCACTGTCATTTTCAGACTGACTTCCTCGGTAGGCTATCCCCCTAGAGGAGACCTTAATCCGAGACAGGAGGCTCAATCCCACTCTCAGAATTCTCTTAGTTTGAATGCTCTGGCATATAGCGAATTAGACCTAATACGATGACAATCACAGTCAGTTGCAACCTGCCTATCCTGGAACATCGAGGGTTTGAAAACCAAGTTAGGTGATGAAGAATGGAAGGATTTTATAACCTCCTATGATATCTTTGGCCTACAAGAAACCTGGCTATCATTTTCAGAAGAGATCCCCCTGAGTATAAAAGGCTTCCGTATTTTTTCGATCCCAGGAATGTCCTAAGAGAAAAGAGACTGACTGTCAGGCAGGGTAGCTATCCTGATATCCACTAAGATAAAGGGGAAATTCAACTCTATTTATAATACAGTTAGGAATTGCGTAGCTATAGAAGTTAAATCTCCAAGTTTAGGATACTATGTATTAATAAATATCTATATACCCCTGGAGGCTTCTTAGTATTACGACCCCAGTATAAGGGAACAGCTGGTCGCTCTTTTAAATCAGATAACTCAATCACATTCTGACAGTATAGTTTTAGTTTTAGGAGACTTCAATGCGAGAGTAGCCAATTTGGATGCCAATGTATTGGATCCCATTTAATACCCTTGGTCAAAGATCCCTTCCCAGAAATCTTTGGATTCAACTGTGAATCCACACGGGAAGAAACTCCTGGAGGTTATCGCAGAGCAGGGGCTTGTGATTATAAATGGGCGCACACATTCAGACCCCTTTGGGGATTACACATTCGATTCCAATCTAGGAGCCAGCACAATTGACTATATATTAACCCCCTGGGCTAATTTTCCTAATGTGAAAGATCTAAGGATTCTAAATAGGCTGGAGGGGAATCATAATCCACTTAGTTTGGATTTATTGATCATGGAGAGTCAAGCACTGGTTACTGGCGCTACTCAGACTCCTGCTTGTTTTCGCAATCGGATAACATGGTAATCTGCAATAGTCGCCAACTTGGCGCAATTGCTGCACTCTCAAAACTGGCTGAGTCTACGAGATTCTCTTTCTGTATCAGATAATTATGAGGAGATTCACTTAGGGCTAGTATCAATTTTTGATCGAATCCTTCCGCTTCTTACTAAGACAGTGTCATCTCTGAAAACAAAATTGAGAATCCCCTCTAGATGTTGGTATGACCAGGAATGCACGAAGGCTAAAATTGTACTGGGTAAGCTTAGGAAGACCTGGTGTATATACCATCTACATAAGGACTGGAACACCTATGTTAATAAGAGAAGAGATTATTTTAAATTACTAAGAACTGAGAAGATAGTAAAGGCCTCCTTGCTTTGTGCAGAGATACAAGTTGCTGTGACTCTCCAGAACACTACTACATTCTGGAAATTAATAAAGACTTGGAACTGAAAGCGAGATAGAAATAATGAGTTCCACATCTCCGAGGACCAATGGGTCACTTATTATGCTAAATAAATATAAAGAAGTCACAGGAAACACAAATCCTGTTGTAGAATGGCTGCTAAGGTTACGAAGAGCAAGCGAGAATAATTAATGAGGATTAATTCTTAGCTTTCAATGGTCTTGAACTGGGGTAATTCTCTTGGTGTCAGTGGGTTATTTTAGTTTTACACTGGTGCACATGAAATCAGGGAATCAGACACATACACTGGAACAAAGGAAAGAAAGGGCATTTAACATCTCAAGGAGTATATTTACATTGCATTAACATTCCTGTTTAAAATAGGAAGCTTTTCATATATAAAAAAATGTATGACCTCAGCACCCCCACCCACCCAAATTGAATGCATGAAGCTTCTTTCAAGAGTAAGTAGAATAGGAAGATGAAGACAAAGGTCAGTTGTTGAGATCTTTATGCAACAAGGATTCCCATTGTCTACGAGAAGAGTGATTCTAGCAAAGGAGAAGAGACAAGTATCATAAAGAGAATGTTACATGAGCAGAAAATAACTTGGTTTTGCTTGTGTGGTGGTGTTTGATCACACTAAGAAAGAGTTCAATGGATTCTATTCACTAACTGAGACATTTTCTCATCTGCAGAAAATGGACACAAAAAGTGACCTCTGCAGAGAGAAATCTGGAGTGTGGATGGAGTAGAGATGGAGGAACCTTTGAAAAGGCTAACCTGAAGCAGTGGGTTAGAAGATATTGGCTCTTTTCACAGACATTCTACTGATAAAATAGGTGTTATATTTTATTATACATGTAACAGGACAACACTGCAGCCCTGCAACATGGGCCCTTTTCATGCGAGATGCTTCTACCCAGTTTTGCTGGGTGGAGGCATCTGTGTGAGCACTGCAGGTGGTGGGTGTTTATTATACATGGTACAGGGCAACACTGCAGTCCTGCAACATGGGCCCTTTTCACACGAGGTGCGTGCATGTCCCGTGCAACATCCATCTCCACCCACCCACGCAACAACCGGCAGTGGAGTCCGTTGCTCCATGAGTGGGTGAAGATGGGTGTTGCACGGGGGCATGCACGCACCTACACCCACTGCCCATGGTGTTCACACAGACACCTTCACCCATTTCCACCCAGCAAAACTGGGTGGAGGCATCTCGTGTGAAAAGGGCCCATGTTGCAGGGCTGCAGTGTTTCCCTGTACCATGTATAACAAAATGTAACACCCATCTTATCGGTATTAGAGTGTCTGTGTAAAAAGGGCCATTATTATCTTATACTTTTTTTCTTTTCCAGAAAAGAGCAGGGACATGTGAATTTACATGTAATGTATAATTTGTGGCAGTCAAGAATTGACTAGGACTCGTCATATGTATAAATACACAAGTATAATTATGTATACAAAATTAATGAAGGGGTGAACAAAATTCACCTTTTAATGGACTTTACATTTGATTTTAATTAGAGCTGAAACAAGAATGCAAAAGCATTTTCACAAGAACATGCAAGATTCTTGCAATGCTGGCGAGATCCCATGAGTGTCTAAAAAACCCTAGAAATGCTAGCCGCATGTGGAAAATGGCTGCTGCAGCCATTCTGCGCATGCGTGGCCCCCTGCGACCACTTTGCGCATGTGCAGAACATTTTTGAGGTTTCTTGCGAATTACACAAGATCCTTGAAAACTCCAAAACACTCTGCACAGGCACAAAATGGCTGCTGCAGCCATTCTCCACATGCATGGCCGCCTGGTGGCCATTTTCGAGAACTTTGCAAGAATGACAGTGAGAGCCAGTCTCACAAGCTTCTCGATCTAGAAAAACTTGTCGAGAAGCTCATTCTTGGCAAGATTTTTGTCCTAGGCGAGAACTCATTTCACCCCTAATTTTAATAGTAAATGTCAGTAAATGTTGATTTCACTATGAACACAAAATTTTGCACAATTGCAACTGATAGTAATCAATCTATACAGATAGGCAAATTTAATTCATTCTACATAAAGCTCATAATTACATTTCTGTAAGAATAAAATTAAAAGTAAAACTTAGTTATGACATTTATTTAATGGTATTTATTTTTTATTTGGCAGCATGGGATATTAACAATTTGCATTTTAATGGTTTAGAATATTAATAATAATCCTTTAACATTTTGAACATAAACATACTGTCATTACACTCAAGAACTATGCTGTGTCTGTGATGGTAGGGAAGAAAGCTTTCTTCTCTGCTATAGCATCTGCAAAGTCTCGTCCAGCAGAGTTATTTTAGGTGGTGAGGGGACTGATTAATCTAGTCTGCCTCCACCTGTAACTGGAGTCATCTAATGCTCGGTGTGACATTTTTGTTAACTACCTTGTAGACAAAGATCACTCTTATTCACCATGACTTGGGTGCTGCTATTTTACCTGCAGAGTCAGAGTTTGGGGTTATGGAAGCTCAGTCTTGTCCTGTTTGTTTGGATCAATTTCAGTCAATATCGCCCACCAATGTGGGGGAGATGCTTGGGCTGGTTAGGGCAACCAGTTGTGAACTAGACCCTTGTTCAGACTGGCTGGAGAAAATCAGCTGGGAGACATTGGTCACTGTTGGCTGGGGTTGTCAATGTATCCCTTTGGAAGGGTAGGGTGTCAGACAGTCTTAAAACTATGGTTGTCGAGCCCCCGCTTAAGAAGCCATCTTTTGTTGCTGACTCCCTGGACAGCTATCAGCCTGTCTCTAGCCTTCCCTTTTTAGGGAAGATTATTCGATGGATGGTTGTCTGACAGTTCTAGGTTCATTTCAATATTATTGGATTCCTGGACCCATTTCAGTCAGTTTTGTTTTTTTTTTAATTCAAAAGAAAAGTCTTTATGTATAAAAACATATGTGTAAATCCAGTTTGGGACAACCCCAAATATAAGCATATACAGCTGCCCACCTGGGCAGTACAATAAAATGAATACAAATATCTCAACTGTGTTCACAATGATAAATAAAATACAATATAGCTGACCCAGAAAGGTCAATGTGATGCAAAATGTTCTTTCAATTGTCCTGCTTTCTCAAAGCATCCAAACTCCGGCAGACTCATTTTGGGGGGGAGCAGCTCCCCTTCTTCAGTGGCTTGTACTGTTGCTATTGAATGCTCCTTAAATATTTGGTAGAAACCACACTGGCAGACCAACCCTGTACAGACATCACAATTTTCTCATGGGTTATAATTCCCTGTGCTGGCATTCACTAGGCACATGGACTTTACTCATCATCCTGCTGCATTCTAGGCATAACCGTGTATCTTACTTCAGAAGATCACATTCCTTCTGGTTCTAAACTTTGCTACCGCCAGAGCTGACGAATCAATGCTATCTATAGATCAATGCTATCTACACAGCACCGATCAACCAGCATGGCCTCAACCAAACATTTTTTTCCCCCTTTTTTAATATATTTTTATTTAAGTTTGCTATAGAACTGACATACATTTGTTACTTTCGGTTATTATTCTTTACATAGGTAAGTTATCTTTTACCACTCAATTTCTGACATATAGCCGAGCGGTATCTGTCTGTAGGATCTGTTCCATATGCAAGCCTGTTACCTTTGTGGACTACCCCAACTGTCCACTCTAGCCTCTTTCCCCCCCCCTTCCCCCCCAGTTCCCCTCTTCCCTCCTCCCCCCCCCCCCTCCCGGCCTAATATATTTCCTTTAAACAGGTCGAGTGTTTGTATTTGTCCATTTTGAGTTTCTGTGTCAACACTGTCCAACAAGAAGACCAGTTCGTGTAGAAGCTTTGCAGGTCATCTTCCAGGCAAGCTGTGATCTTTTCCATTGAGACAACGTGCCACAGACGACGCAGCCAATTAAGTCTTGTAAGTCCTTTTGCATGTTTCCACGTTGAGGCGATGGTGTGGACTCCCACCAGGATTAGATTTCTGCACGTCCTCTTTTGCTGCAGGGTAAGTATCTTTTCTGGGTACAAGCCCAGTAGGGCAGTCTCTGGTCTAAAAGGCAGAGGTATCTCCAGCAGGTCATTAATTATACCCCAATTTTTTTTCCAGAACTCCTTTACCCGAGGGCATTCCCACCAGCAATGTAAGTATGTCCCGTTTTGCCCACACCCCCTCCAGCATGTCGGGGGGTAGGTGGCTTTAATTTTATTTATTCCAACTGGTGTACTATACCATCTCTGGATTAGTTTAATTTGTGGTTCCTTTGCCAATAATGACCTGGAGCAGCCTCTCATGTGTTCCCAGATTGCCTGCATGTCTCCCTCATTGATGTCTATCATAAGTTCATCTGACCATTTTGATATATATCCTGCATCTGGGAAATGGTGCAGGGCTTTGGCTATTCTATAGAGGATGGAAAACATCCCCTTCTGTCCTGTTTGATTAAACAGGAACTTCTCCAGTCCCGTAGGGGTCCTGGTGAAATTGGTCTTGTCCCTTGAGTTATTCAGGGCACTGTGTAGTCTGCAGTACATCCAGAAGTTTATCTTTTCCCCCTCTAATTCCGTTTCCAATGTATCTATAGTTTTAAAGGTATCTTGTACAAATAGGTGCATGGCTCTGGCTATCCCTCTCTTCTCCCACCTCTTTAATGTCTCCATTTCTGTTTTGTTCCAATCGGGTCCCACTTTTGTCAACGGGGTGTAGGGAGTTTTCCCTTGCACTATTTCAGCTTTTTTTTGGCAAGTGGACCATGCCCTCATGGCTGCCCCCGCAAATGGGTGGTTCTTCTTCTCCTTTCCCTTTCATGTCAGTCAGGTTTTCATCCTGGGAATGGCATGGAGACTGCCCTTGTGGCCATGGTTGATGACCTGAGCCTGGCCATTAACAAGGGGAATTCTGCCCTCTTGATCCTGTTGGATCTTTTGGAGGCCTTTGATACAGATGTTCATGGGGTGGTGTGACATGACTGCAGAACTATCGAGCGGTTCCACCCCTTCCTCTTGGGGAGGTCCCAGGAGTGGTGATAAGCAATTGCTCATCGTCCTCTCAGGTCCTCCCCTGTGGGGTCCCACAGGGCTTTGTTCTGTCACCTCTCTCGCTTAACATGTATATGGGTGAGGTCATTCAGAGATTTGGGGTGAAGTGCCATCAGTATACTAATGACACCCAGCTCTACCTCTCTTTTTCATCCAATCCAGGCCCTCAAGTCTCAGTGCTTACCCAGTACCCGGCTGCTGTTGGGAACTGGATGAGGATGAGCCAATTGAAGCTGAATCCAGATAACACTGAGGTGATGATGGTTGGCCAGCCCTGTGATCTGGAGGGGATTGGTACACCTGTTATTGATATAGTCTGGCCCCCTTTGGTCATTCAGGTTCACAGCCTTGGAGTGCTTCTGGACCCCTTGTTGTGCCTGGATTGTCAGGTTGTGGCGGTGCCCAGGAGTGCTTTTCACCAACTCCATCTAGTAAGGAGGCTGTGGCCTTTTCTTTCCGATTTGTATTTGGCTATTGTCATCCATGCTTTCATCACCTTGAGGCTAGTCTACTGCAATACATTCTCCATGGGGCTACCCTTCATGAGTATTTGGAAGCTGCAGCTGGTACAGAATGCCTCCTTTCAGGGGCACATTACACCAGTGCTCCTAAGAGTACACTGGATCCCTATCTCTAGTTTCCAGGCACAATTCAAGGTGCTGGTTTTGACCTTTAAATCCCTAAACAGTCTGGGTCCCACATATCAGAGATCCCCTGTCCTTCCATGCCCTATTATAGTTCCTGTGATTGGCTGGGAGCACGTCCTCAGGGGTACCATCCATTAGTCTTGTTCCTATGGTGAGGACTACAGAGGGATGTTCTTGGTTGCTGCCCCAATGCTATGGAACTCCCTTCCCCTGGAGGTTCATTTGAGTCTAAGTCTGGACATCTTCTGAAAGTGGTGTAAGATATTTCTATTTGTTAAGGCATTTGGCTGGTAGGGATAGGGAATGAGGGATTTGGTGGGTAGGTTTGGGGTAGGAGCTGAAGGGGGCAGTTGGGGAGAGTTTGGGCTTTTTTTTGGTGAGGTTGAGGAGGGGTGAGGGGAAAGGTTGTGGTTTTGTTTTTTTATGCTGTTTTATATGATTTAGATGTTTTTTTCATTTGTTTTGTAAACCACCCTGAGCCATTTGAGAAGGGTGTGGCAAAAATTGAAATAAATAAATGTCAATGTCCCATCAGAGAGAGAAAAGGTTCCCCACCCCTGGGATACAGCATCCTTCCTTGCATCAGTGAGTTGTACTTGATGGTTCTATCAGTGCTGGTGGTGATTTTTTCCTAAACTTCTTCCAGAGTTGCTAATGAGAACAAAACATTCATAAAAAAACAAACCATGTTTTTTCTCTTTTGCTTAGCAATATGATATTTATAAGATAATGAATATGCTTTCTTTTTATTTATTTTTAATTACTAAACTTTGCATTACAGAAAGATAATAAATGATTATTTACAAGGGAAGACAATTAAATTAAAATTCTATTTGATGGACAACAATAGAAAATATAGCAGAAGAAATTTATTGAGATTCAGGCTGCTTTTAACAAAGCTAACACTGAGCAACTTGAGCTTCTCTGGATGCCAGACGATTCTAACCTTCTACCCCCTACGGCCCAGTGCTTTACTCTTGCATTAAGAGTCTAACTTTAGGCACTCAAGGTTGTTGTTTTTTTAATCTTTTTTATTTTCCTGTAACAATGGTATTAACATAACTTTCAATTTCTTCCCGTACAATTATTGTATTTCCTTTTCCACTCATTTCCTGACATATAGCCAAGTGACTGTGTTACAAACATAAACTTTATCAATACCGCTTTCTGAAATCAGTGTGGATTCCCGCAACCTTCCACCTTGTAATATCACCTCCCCTCCCTAATCCCCCATCCCCTACCCATCTTCAATCTGCCTCCCCTCTCCCCCAGCACTTTAATAAATGTCTTTCAGGCAGGTCGATTGTGTGTATTAGTCCATCTTAATTTGCTGCATTATTACTGTCCAACACGATGACCATGACTCATAAAATGTACTTAGATTGTCTTCTAGGCTGGCCATTATACGCTCCATCGACACCATATGCCACAACCTTTGTAGCCAGGCTAGTCTAGTTAGACCCTTTGCATGCTTCCACGTCTTTGCAATCATGTGAACTGCCACCAGGATCAATTTTTGACAGGTTCTTCTCGGTGTGGCTTAAGAGTCTTAGGTGGGTATAATCTGAGGAGTGAAATTTCTGGTTTAAACAGTAGATTCACTTCTGGCAGTCCATTAATAATTAACCATACTTTCTTCCAGAAGGTTTCCGCCTTCAGGCAGCTCCACCAGCAATGCAGTTCCCCTCTCCCCACATCCCTTCCAACACATTGGGGGGTAGGTATTTTTAATTTTGTTTATTCCATCTGGTGTGGTGCACCATCTCTGGATTAACTTTATTTGGGGTTCCTTTACTAATAAGGACAGTGAGCAAGTGGACATATACTCCCAAATGGTTCTCATGTCTCCCTCTGATATATCTAGCATCAACTCGGCAGAGCATTTAGTGATATATCCCGCATCTGGGAAATGATATAAAGTCTTTACCAGTCTATAAAGAATTGAAAACACTCCCTTTTGTCCTATATTATTAAATGGGACTCTTTCCAAATCTGTGGGGTCCCTACAGAAGTGGGCCCTATCCTTGGAATTATTTATAGCACTATATAGGCAGCAGTACATCCAGAAATCTACCTTTTCAGCTGGGCCATCTCCAACGTGTCCCTAGTTTTAAATGTGTCATTAACAAACATATGCATTGCCCTGTAGATCCCTTTCTCTTTCCATCTCAGTAGCTTTTCCTTCTCCTTTCTGTTCCAGTTAGGTCCCACCTTTTCTATAGGGATATATGGGTTTTTACCTGGCATAATCTCCATATTTTTTTTAGCACCCATGCCACGTCATCATAGCTGCCCCTGCAAAGGGGTGGTCCTTCTCCTCCCTTCCCTTTATGACTCAGGATGTGCTTTCAAACAGATCCCTCACTTGTGTAATTCCTAGTGTCTCCAATTCTAGGTCTTGGCATTTTGGTTCTTTCTCCTCGTTATACCAAATCTTTACTGTTCTTGTTATGAATTGGAACTGTTCTCTATCAATCCTACCAAGGATAGGACTTAGACCCCTGGCAGGCAGCCCCGAATTCCGGGATCTGGGTGAAGGCACTATGAAACAGATAGCAAAGTCCTTCAAATAGACAGATGTTTATTATAGAAAGAACTGAGACTATAGCAATAATATAGCACCAATACACTATGCATATAGCAATAGCCTTCACCTACTCTAACAGCAAGTACACAAACATAAGTACATACATATGAGTTCTTACGCGTCAGAGGTCTCAGGTCTGGTCTCGAGAGGAGAGGCAGGGCGGGGGCCCAATCGAAGTCTATCTAGGAACCTAGCTGCTGGAGTCTGGCTTTTCACAGCCTTTGAAGTGTCAGAAAGGGCCAAGCATCGATCAACCGGCAGCTACCTGAGTAACCGGTCAGAGGGTACCATGCAAGGCATCTTCCCTGTCTAGAGCTCGTCCTTTTATACAGTGACTGCCTTATAATTATCCAGAGTGCAGGGTTGTCAGTGTTAAGCCCAGAAAGTTCTCCCATTGGCTTTTCAGATTTGGGGTTCTTTCTGCTTAGTCATTGCTATTGTGGGATGTCCTGACCAGTTAATCCTGCCTACCCCTCCCTCCAGATGGGAGGCCTGATCTTTGGCCATGGGTTACCCAAGCCCCCTTTCTCCAAGGCGTCCTGACGTCTGACCAGATCATGCATTGCTTAACCCGTATCTGTTCCCTGTAACCTTCTCTTGTTTATTGTTTTCCTTTGATGTACAAAAACTCTGCTCTGGGCATGATCGGTCCCTGCCAGCTCTGTTCCTGCTGGGCCTTCTCTTTATGGGTGACAAGAATGTATCCCTGTCAATACCACAGCATCTACCTCTCACCTACATATTTCCTTCTCTCTCTGCCAGCCTGTTTTTCCTCATAACTTCCAATATATATCTGAACTAAAAGTTATCATAAAGCATAAAGCAAGCAAATAAAGCATATAGTAAGCAAACAAAACATAGGAAATATGCTATCCAGAGGTTGCAGATGTATACAGTATTCTTCTTGGTTCTATTAATGCATGATGCTTCAATCAGCCTATTAATTCACTACAGTCCCCCCTTGTTAACTGGGCCCTTCCCAGTGAACACCTCATTTGCTTACTTTTGGCTTGGGATTGCATAAAATGCTCTGTGCTTGAGTGGGCCTATTAATCTTTTCACCCAGCATATTATACATAATATGATCACAAGCAATGTAATTTGAATTACAACAATAATGATGATTGGATGGATTAACAAATTCAACACACCGGTAGCAGTTGGTGACCAGCCAAAAACACTTTCCCAAAATGAGTGTTTGGTGGTGTATTCTACTTCAGTAAGAACCTGGGTAATTTTCTTTCCTTCTGCCTTTAAAACTACAGGAGCATGTCTCAAGGTGTTTGCTAGGCTTTGAACCTTGGTCTGGAACATTTGGTTTTTTTTCACAGCCTCATGTATTTCAGCAGTAGAGTATGCAAATGACATATTCCCCCTAAAGGTATTTCCAGCGGGGCGGGGCCCAAGGGGCTGCAAGCAGAGGGAGGGTTTGTGTGGCTGCCTGGCCCAGAAGGGGGACCTGCCAAAGGAGGGCTGATCTGCCAATCTCACCTGCACCCCTCCCCCTACAGGTATTTCCAGCAGGGCGGGGCCCAGGGGTCACCAGCCCAAAGGGTGACACCCAAAGGGTGTCGGCCGTTGGTCGGCCGGAGTCACCGTTGCCAGATACCCTGCCCCAGGAATAAAGGAAATCAAAGGAGTGATACCTACCAGCCACCACCCGCTGTTTCTGCTCTCGCTGGGCTGCCTTAGCGTTTCTACTGCTTCTCTGTGAGATTGTTTTGCATCTGTGGGAGAGAAGGGCTATCTCACAAGATCTGTCCACCTGCCTGCTTGCCTCTGCTGTGCTGCTGCCATCTATTGTCAGTGAGGAGGAGGTCCACTGTTGCCGCTGCTGCTCTGCCCTGCTTGTCACCACCTGCAGGGAAAAGACCTTTGTGAGTCCAGGGGGGCAGAGGGGAGCGTAGAAGCCGGGCGCGAATGTTTCCTTGTCCCCTCTCCCACCCGGAAACAGCCAGGGTTTTAAAGCCAAAGGGCACTTTGGGGCATTTCAGGGCTGCAGGGGTGGCAGGGAATGTTTTTAGTTGGGTCTTTTGTTCAGGGCTAGGGATGTAGAGTGGGGGTGTAGGTGGGGTGGTTAGAGGTGAGGGGGTGGGGAGGGGGCCTAGTGACCGACCCTGG
>QEPC01009840.1:486787-536460 GCA_003113815.1 Sphenodon punctatus | reverse complement strand
GGGTGCCTAGTGATCGACCCTGGTGGCAGCAGGGGGAGCACTATGGAGGGAGGGGGCAACTATAGGGGTGGTTCTGGGGCATGGATGGTATGGTCCATGGGGTTGGATGGCTCGCGCCCCTAGGGGACCGAGGTGCCTGTGAGAGGTGCAGATTGCCATCCCCCCACTGGGGGTGGGGGAGGAGCCAGGTCCAAGGTCCACATGTGGGGGGTTGCTGTTGCTAAATGCAAGGTCCGTGGTCAACAAGGCCCCAATTGTCCGGGACATAATCTTGGATGGGGCGGTGGACCTCACATGTATTACGGAGACCTGGATGGACTAGTTGGCCGGTCCAACTTTGGCCGATCTCTTGCCGACCAGGTATGCCGTGCAGCATCAGCCCCACACGGGTGACTGGGGAGGTGGTGTAGTGATTATTTTTAGAGAAGACTGGCCTGTTAGGAGGTATCCAGTTCAGGAGATTGTGGGTATTGAGGCCCTTCATGTGGTGTTCGATTTGGCTTGGGGCAAGCTAGGGGTGCTGCTGGTATACTGGGCCCCTTCTTGTCCGGCGACATCCCTAACCACTCTAGCAGAGCTGGCCTTAGAGGTGGTGTTGGGCTCCTCTAGGACTTTGGTTCTGGGGGACTTCAACGTTCACGACGATGCCGGCCTTGTCAGGGTGGAGCGAGAATTCATGGCCCCCATGGCAACCATGGATTTGTCCCAGGAGGTTATCTGCCCGATCCATGTGGGGGGACACACCCTCGGCCTGATCTTCAGATCTGGCCTTGAGGCGGGGGGTCCGGTTGTGGGGGAGGTTAGAGCTGGGCCTTGTCATGGATGGACCATTATCTCCTTCAGGCCAATCTTCTAGCGCACCCCCTCCATAAGGGGAAGGGACCAGTTAGGATGATCCTCCCTCAGAGGCTGATGGAACCCCAGTGGTTCCAGGAAGTCCTGAGGGAGCTAACTTTGGATCTGGACAGTCACTCTGTCGATGAGCTGGTCCAGTATTGGAATACCTTGCTGGAGGAGGCCATTGACAGGGTGGCTCCAAGACGCCCTCTGCCTTGGTCTCGTCACCGCAGGGCCCCTTGGTTTACCAAGAGCTGCGGTGCATGAAGCGAGTAGGCAAAAGCTAGAGTGATGCTGGCATCGGACTCGATCTGACTCTGACTGACTTCTCCATAGGGCCCATTTGCAGTCCTATGTTGAGGCTGTGAGGACAACAAGGAAGGAGTTCCTTGCTGTCCTCATAGTGTCTGCGAAGTCATGCCCGGTGGAGCTGTTTCGGGTGGTGCGGGGGTTTGCCAGTCCGGCCTCCCTCCACCTGGATGGGAACTTGTCCCAGGCCCGCTGTGAGGAGTTCGCCACCTACTTCGCAGACAAGATCGCTCGGATTTGGAGCGACTTTGACACTGGATTAGGGGCAGTAGGTAGAGAGCGCGAGGTGATGGAAGCCCCGTCCAGTCCAGTTTTGTGGGGGGAGTTTCAGGAAGTGACACAGGCTGATGCGGTGGATGTCTTGGGGTCTGTGAGGGCCACCTGTTGCAAACTTGATCCATGTCTGTCCTGGATGGTGAAAGCCTCCAGGGAGACATTGGGGATGGTGCTGACAGGGGTAGTGAATGCATCCTTGAAGTAGGGGACATTGTCACCCAGTCTCAAGGAGGCTGTGGTGCACCCCCTGCTGAAAAAACCATCGTTGGACATGGATGCTCTCACCAGCGATGTCTCTAACCTTCCCTTTCTAGGGAAGGTTATTGAGCGGGTGGTGGCAATTCAGCTCCAGGCACATCTAGATGGCATCGGTTTCCTGGACCTGTTTCAATCTGGGTTCCACCCTGGCTATGGCACCGAGATGGCATTGGTGGCCTTGGTCAATGATCTGCACTGGGAGATGGATGCAGGATGATCAACATTTCTCATCCTGCTAGATGTCTCAGCCGCTTTTGACACCGTGGACCATGGACTGCTGTTGAGACGGCTGTGTGACCTGGGGGGTCTGGATGGGACCGTTCTTGAATGGTTCCATTCATTCCTCTCGGGGAGAAGCCAGCGGGTGGTGCTGGGGGATGAGACATCTTGCCCCCACGCTTGTGGGGTTCTGAAGGGTTCTATTCTGTCTCCGTTATTATTTAATGTATATATGCAGCCCTTGGGGGAGGTCGTGAGAGGATTCGGGGTGTGTTGTCACCAATATGCTGACGATACTCAGCTGTACCTCTCCTTTTCAACGGACCCAGACCCTGCTGTCTCGGTGCTATCCCAGTGTTTGAATTCAGCCGCAGCTGAATGGATGTGGCAGAGCAGACTGAAGCTCAACCCCAATAAGAGGGAGGTGTTGTTGGTGGGGAGAGCGATGGAGGTAGTGGTCCCCCTGATTGTGGGGTTCGCCCTCCTATAGCTCAGCAGGTCCAGAGTCTGGGGGTGATATTGGACATGGATCTCCACCTGGAGTGGCAGGTGGAGGCAGTCGCAAAGGCTGCTTTTCGCTAGCTGCATCTGGAACGGAGGCTGCGTATATTCGTCTCTGGCCTGGACCTGGCTTCCCTCGTCCATGCCTTTGTCACCTCAAGGCTGGACTACTGCAACACGCTCTACCTGGGGTTTCCCTTGTGCCTGGTTCGGAGGCTGCAGCTAGTCCAGAATTTAGCAGCCCTCCTCCTTTCGGGAAGCACCTGTGCTCTGGACTCTGCATTGGTTGCCGATAGCGTGCCGAGCCGGAGCCAGGTTCAAGGTTTTGACTTTGATCTGCAAGGCTCTTCATGATTTGGGCCCCCCATACCTCAGGGACCGCCTTGCCCTCCGCACCCCAGAGCAGCTCCTTCGGTCGGCTGGGGGTGCCTTCTTGGAGGCCCCCCGTGTTAAGTGGGGGGCCACAATGGAGAGGGCATTCTTGGTGGCCAGGTCACGCCTTTGGAACTCCCTTCTGGAGGAAGCTCACCTGGCCCCAAGCCTTTTGATATTCCGGTGAAGATGTAAAACCTGGCTGTTCACCCAAGCATTTGGGAGGGTGGAAGGATGGGTTAATGGGGTTTTATTTCCCCTACCCTATTTTATTATTTTAAATGTTTCCTGGGCCCTGTTTTAATACTTTATGTATTGTTGATGTGGTTTAAATGGTTTTATATGTATTTTACATTTTTTGGTTGGAAACCACCCCGAGCTGTTCTCAGGAGGGGTGGGGTATAAATCTAGAAATAAATAAATAAATAAATAAATAAAATATTCCATAGCTGGAAACTATCTTTATCCCAACGCCTTTTCCATTCTTTTGCATGCAGTGTCCATGTGTTAGTCCCAATGGATACCTTGGTGACATTACACACCACCAAAAATCCATTCGCTGTCATGTTTGCTCAAATATAGAGTTCAAAATTACAGTGGTGTTTGGCTCTGCATTGATTTTAAAACATTTGTGTCCTAGAGTATATACGTGGGGATTATCAAATTTCTCTATTTTGACTGCGCATACGTAAGTATCTACATTGTGTCTGCACTGTTTGTACTCCTGTTGTGGCAACAGGCAATAATACTTAGTGTCTTTCCATATATTACGTTGGGTATCTAACTCATATAATTCTATGTTGCTGGTTTCTTTCATTTGCCATAAGCCTGGGAGTACAAATTTCAACCACTGATCTTGGGAGACCCAGGGATACGCCTGTACTGCACATGCAGCAGAAACTTTTCCTTTTGGGGTGGCTACTTGAATATGCAAAGTCAATCCCACTGGGAAATATACAATGTGATGTGCCAATACCTTGGACCAATTTGGATCTATGTTTTCTCTAATGGTTGAAATGGACCACAAGTGTCTATGCATCTTTCCAGCCTCTAGGCTTCCAATGATGTCATCCAGTACACTCAGTGCTCTTTCTTGCCACTGGGTGAACTGAATAGCCATCCTAGTTGTGTTGACCAATGCCATAATAGTGTTATCTGTGGCTATTATCTGTTGTCTCATTAACCTATACCAATCAGGCAATGTGAGGACCAAATGTTTTAACCCCTCCTGGAGTACCTGGTTGCTATTAGTCAGTTGCTGATGTAATGATCCCAACAACCCTCCTGCGGTACCCAATTTATTGGCCATCGTTTCAATATCTATACTATTCAATATGGCTCCTCCTGTGCCAATCCATCCTGACACATCTCGGGTGCGTCTGAGGTGGCTTTTAGAGAATTTATATTCCTCTTCTCTCTTTAGATATTCAAAAGATTGCAACCAAGCTTCAAAGAGGGGTGCCACATAAGGTGTCTTCTATTAATATTGTATGCTGCTAGTCTGATGGTTATTTATTTTATTTATTTATTTTGTGGCATTTTTATGCCACCCCCTCATGCCCATGGCATCTCGAGGCAGCTAACAATATGATAAAAAAATAAAATACACTAAAACCAACATAACTTTAAAAATAATTTAAAAAAACCAACCCTACCCTCTAATTCCCCAAATTCCCCACCCCACCAATCTCCCCCATTTACCCCTCCCTTCCCCCCTCCCCACCAAAGACCTGGGCGAACAGTCAAGTCTTGCATGCCCACCGAAAGGCGAACAAACCTGGGGCCAAGCGGGCTTCCTTCGGAAGGGAGTTCCACAACCGTGGCCTGACCACCGAGAACGCCTTCTCAATGGTGGCCCCCCGGCTTGCACGGGGGACCTCCAGATAGGAGGGTCCCTGAGTCACGGAAGGTGAGGCGGTCCACGAGATAAGAGGGACCGAGACCATATAGGGCTTTGTATACCAATACTAGCACCTTGAACTTGGCTCGGTATGCAATAGGCAGCCAGTGCAGAGAACGGAGCACTGGTGTAATGTGCTTATGGCGACCTGTCCCTAAAAGGAGATGGGCTGCCGCATTGTGCACCAGCTGCAGCCTCCAAACCAATATCAAGAGAAGCCCCACCTAGAGCGCGTTGCAGTAGTCAAGCCTCAAGGTAACAAAGGCATGGATGAGAGTGGCCAGGTTGGGTCTGGAGATGTATGGGCGCAGTCTCCACAACAGATACAGTTGGTGGAAGGCGGCTTTAGCCACCGCCTCCACCTGCCGATCCAGGTGGAGGTCCGCATCCAAAATCACCCCCAGACTCCATACCTCTGAGCTACCAGAAGGCAGACCCCCCCCCCAATAGGAGGATCCAACACCTCCTTCGCCCTCCCCACTACCATCACCTCCGTCTTATCTGGGTTCAGCTTCAGTCTGCTCTGCCTCATCCAATCCGCCACGGCCTCCAAACACTGGAAAAGTATCGAGACGGCAGGACTTGGGTCCGTTGAAAAAGAAAGGTACAGCTGTGTGTTGTCAGCATATTGGTGACAACACACCCCAAACCGTCTCATGATCTCCCCCAGGGGCTGCATATACACATTAAATAACAGTGGAGATGGAATAGAACCCTGAGGAATGCCACAGGTCAAGGCCCGGGGCCATGATGTTTCAGCTCCCAGCACCACACGCTGGCTTCTGTCTGAGAGGAATGAGCGGAAACTGTTTGTAAACTGAATGTATCCATCCCTTATATGCACGCATTTGTCCCATTTGGTTTGTATCGAGGAAGTGTTATGTGGGTGTGGCTGTGGAGGCCCTGTCCATATGACATATGCATTTACATAATCTTCCCTTGGAATAGCAACATTTTTGACACAGCGATATCCTGGGGACATAATGCAAAAAGCAGGATCCCATGGTGACTGAATTTGTGTATTGTTCTTTAAAATCATTAATTCCCCATGGAATGGTAATTTTTCCCACACAGTTGTCTTCCTCCATACCTATGTGGCATTTCCTAGAAATCCATAAATTTTGAACATTATTAATAGACAATCTGTGTGTAGTGTACTTTTTTTTGGCCCTACTGCCATTGTCATAACTACTGCACTGTGGTCTGTGAATATCACTGGGCCTATCTCACAACTTTGACATTTATCCCATTCTTCTTTATTCATGAACATATAATCTATTTGTGTGTATGTCAGGTGTCCGTTGGAATAAAAAGTGTACTCTCTATCTTTGGGTGCCTCAACCTCCAGGCATCCACAAGATGTGCTCTGGCAATGTCCTGCACAATTTTTTTCTGTCCTTTCTTCAACTTTCCCTTCCCTGATTTATCTAGCTGAGTCAGAGGGCTGTTAAGATCCCCTATCATTATCAAGGTACCCTGGCTTTCCCTCCTAGTCAGTTCTACAATTACCTTCATTAATTTTGTTTGTCCCGTGTTTGGGGCATAGAATGTGAGAAATGTGTATTCTCCCCTGCCAGTGTTCCCTGCACCAGGGATATCGGCCCTCTGCGTCTTTAATCATTTTTCCCCCTATAAAATTGACCTTGCTAGCAAACACCAGTAATATTCCTGCCTTCTTTACCTTTGCGTTAGCATATATTATATGGTCAAATTGTTTATCCCTGACCCTGGTATTATCTTTATTCAGGAGATGAGTTTCTGCTGTTGTTTACGATATTGCCACGTCCTTTTTCTTTTGGTTGGGCAGTTTAAACCTTTCAGATTTAAAGTACATATTTTTAACTCAACCATATTCCTTAGCATAGACCTGCCCGGTACCCCTC
This sequence comes from Sphenodon punctatus, assembly GCA_003113815.1. Taxonomy (NCBI): domain Eukaryota; kingdom Metazoa; phylum Chordata; class Lepidosauria; order Sphenodontia; family Sphenodontidae; genus Sphenodon; species Sphenodon punctatus. The sequence goes on along the minus strand of QEPC01009840.1, from coordinate 529,905 downwards.
CCCCCTTGTCCTAACAAGCCTTCCAGATTGCGCCCTAGTCTCCCTTCATGTTCCCAACCATCCCCTATCCCTCTCACCTCCCCAACATTTCCCTGCTCCCTCCCAGAACTAAGGTTTATAGAAACCTTAAAGGGGTATGCCATGGAGTTGCTTCACTCCGCTATTCGACCAAGCAAACCCTTCTGAATTTCACTTGTCTATTTTGGACTACTTGTCCAGTCCTCTGTCCTTTAATGCTTTCTGCGTGCCTCCTTGTTCTCTTACTCTTCCAGCTTTTTCATGATTCTATCGTGTCCTTCATCGCCTGTCTGCCAGATTTTTCCCCTCCAGTCCTTGAAATTCCAGCATCTTGCATTCCATATATTGTTCCAGTACCTTGATGTTAAAGAAATTTCACCTGAGCCCTTTATATATGAAGGAGAAAGTTGCAGGGTACCTTACTTGCACCTGTATGCCCTTCTCTGTAAATCTTTCTTGGAACTGGTACCATTTATTTCTCCTAGCCACTGTTGCAGGGGCCAGGTCCGGCTGGATTGTCACTCTGTGCCCTTCATATCGCAAGTCCTTGTTTTTCCTGGCTTCCCATACAACGTGCTCTCTGTCTTGATATCTTAGGCAGTGAAATATCAGTGCTCTAGGTGTCTCTCTCTCTTTAGGTCGGGGTCCCAGTGTTCTGTGCGCCCTGTCCAGCTCTATATTATGCAGGTGATCTGTTTGGGGGAAGAGGACCTTGAGGATTTTCTGCAGCAGGTCTCTCCTCCATTCTTGTTTCCAAGGCTGTGACCCATTCAGAGACCCCGTCAAATTTTTTATTCAGCGTGTCTACCACACTGTTTACCTTTTGTATTCCGTCATTCAGGAGCTCCCACTGCTTCTTGGAGTCCTTATACTGACTCCTAAACGTGTGTGTCAGGCTCGAAATCTGTTCTGCCAGGTCAGCCTGCTCTCCTTGTCTTACACGTGCTGCCCCAGCCATCTTGAGCCTTGTTTTTTCTCGTTCCCCTCCTCCGCTGTTCTCCCTTTCCAGCAATTCCTCCAGCTTTACCCACCACAGCGAGTCTCTTTTCTCAGCTGACCAGGGGGTCCTGCCCATGTAGTTGCTAAATGGGCCAATTTACTTTATTTTTTAAAGCATTTTTGTCTCGGGTTGCTGGGAGCTCTTACCAGACACGTCTACTGCCTGCGCATGCCCAATGGCATCCCCAGGAACCCAAGTTTGAAAATGTTGTCCACTGTTATTAAGAATTTCTACATCCAGCTTCTAAATGAGGTGGACCAAAAGATCTTAAAGAGTAGGGATGTGATAACAGAATCAGGTTCATATGTTCGGTCGTTTGTGTCAAATATTGAGTTTGAATTCTGTACTCAGTTCATTCAGGCTAGGTTCAGTCTTTAGTTTGGTGCAATTGAAAACTGAAAATGACATTTGGTTTTTGAAATAAAGAGAAAAAACTGAAAGACATATTTCTGGCTATAACATTTCTGTTTCCAATTCAATCTTGATGACATTTGGGGAAATTGTATCCCCAATGGAGGGCACTGTATGAACCAAAATATAGAACCATTAAGTAAAGGAAACCGATTTAAGAAGCAATTGAATATTGTGATTTTAAGAAAAGCTCCATACACATTCATTGCTACAATTTCTTTATCTTGAATTCAATCTTCATGAAACTTGTGTATATTATGTTCCTCCATATGAGTAATTCTTCTGCCAATTTTCAGGAAGCGGGCATAAGCAACATAACTGGGACTTCTGAGATAGCATTCCAGAAGTCAGGAGACATAGGGTGAAAACAGACATGACACTAACTACCTTTTAACCACCCTTGATAGTCATTTATGCATGTTTCAGGGCTGCATAGGGCACCAATACAGCCCTGCAACATGCATAAATAACCACCAAGGGTGGTTAAAGGGTGGTTAGCGTCATGTCTGTTTTCACCCCTAGTTTAAACCCATCCAGGATGGCCAATTATCATCACAATCACATCCTGCAGCACTGAGACAGATGCCATAAGAGAATTTCTATTGACTCTTTCCTAAACAGATGCTTCTAACTTCCCAGGAACAAGTGAGGGAGATATGTTGGTTTGGTCCCAGCACAGAATGAGGATATTTGGTTGACATTTCTGTTGGCCAATTCGCATCACAAACCGATCTTATATTTATTTATTTATTTATTTATTTAAACACATTTATATCCCGCCCCTCCTGCAACGCAGCCCGGGGCGGCTCACAACATAAAACAATTAAAACAATAAAATACATTAAAATTCCAATAAAACAATCAAATATTCAATATAAATATTAACAGGGCTTAGAAAACAAAGGGTAGGGGATTAAAAAAAACCCTCCCTACCCTCCCCCAAAGGCCTGGGCAAACAGCCAGGTCTTACAGTTCCGCCGAAACGTTAAAAGGCTTGGGGCCAGGCGAGCTTCCTCCGGAAGGGAGTTCCACAGCCGCGGCCCCACCACCGAGAATGCCCTCTCCATCGTGGCCCCCCGTTTAACACGGGGGACCTCCAAGAGGGCACCCCCGGCAGACCGCAGGAGCGGTGACATGAGAGAATCCCAGGCATAGGCCCCTTCTCTACATATATTGTAAAGGCAAATAAAATTGGGACCATTTAAAAAGTCTTTCTGATATTTGGCATAGATGATCATGACAGTGTAATATATAGCCCTGACAAATTCCATGTACACTGGTTGGACTATAAAGATGTTATAGTCAGACATACATTTATATGTTAATTGCTTATACCACCAAGACTCTTTTTCCAATCCTTCTGAAATTTGGCAAAGGTAGTAAATATGGGAAGGGGTATAAACTGGACAAGTTCCAACCTACATTAGATGTTAGGCAAAGAAGTTACAGCTAAGAATATATATGTAGAATATTGCAAAATACAATAATTCAACTGCTTTTAAAATAGAATTCCTTTATCCAATTGTTTTGATATTTGGTACACAGAATGCTTTTTATTGGAGGTATAGGCAGCCCAATTTCCAGACACATAGCATATAAACCAAAAATGTTACAGCTGAGAATGTGTTTTCCATTGAAACCAATGGAAATTCAATTTCGAACTCACCGAACGCATCCGAACCAAAAGTTCAAATTCTAGTTTGGTTCACATGTTCAGTTCGGTTGACCAAACTATTTGAGTTTGGTCCGAACTCTGAACTTCCAAACCGCATTCGCCCATCCCTATTAAAGAGTGATAAGGACATCTGACTGATAAGGACATTTTGCCACTCTTCCCACAGTGACATTCACCCTGTCTGTTCCCAGCCCTGGCTCGCCCCTGCATCCATAATTCCATATTTCATGACCCTGCTCCCATTCAGCACAGTGGAAATCCTATGATCTGTGCAACTTTGTTACAAAGGGGCACATCCAAAGTAGCTTCATTTAGCACAATTAATACATCTGTGAATATTATACTAACAGTAAACAGAGTTTAAGAGTGGTTGCTTACACTGGGGGCGAACTCACATAAAAACAAAAAAGAAGGAAGGGAAGAAAATTATTTTTACAATTTATTGGAATAGAACAACAAATAAACTGGCCCCATGGGCCTATACACATGCACTCACATAACTCTGCTAAACTCTGATATCTGTGGTGCCCCAGAAGCTGTATAAAGAGCCCTGGATCATCCAGTGTGCATGTCATTTTAGTTATTTTAATAACCATAATGAAAATTGTCATTTTCATTATTGTTATTGCAATAAAGAAAAGGACAAAAAATAATAATGTATATAGAAATGAAAACATTTTGTTTTTGAAATAATGGGAAAAAACTGAAAAATGTATTTCTGGCTATATCTTTTATGTTTCTTAATCAATTGTGATGTATGTTGGGGTGCTTGTATCCCCAATAGAGGGTATTATGTGTACCAATTTCTGAAACAATTTGATAATGGTAACCGATTATAGAAGCAATTGAATGTTGTGATTTTAAGAAAAACTACATGCACATTCATGGCTACAACTTCATTATCTTCCATTCAATTTGCATGACATATGTAAATATCATGTCCCTCCACAAGCGTAACACTCCTGCCAATTCTCAGAAAGATTGGATGAAGGATCCCAATGGTATAAGACATTAACTTGAAAATATATTTCTAGATGTAACAGTTGGATATTCCATTCTGTTTACAAGATATTTGGCAGGAATATATCACATATCCTCCCTGTCATCTCTGCCAAACTACAGGACAATTTAATAAAGTGACCCAATTTTATAAGCAATTGAAGTTGTCCACTTGAAGACCATTATTCAGATAAATAGCAGCACATGCAGTGACAGTCAGAGGCATGTACCTGGCGTGGCAGAGGGATAGAAGCTGTAGGAGGGAGGAAGTGGAGAAACCCAAAAGACTAACAGACACATTCACTGGCCAATTACTGCATGCTTCTAGCTTTACAGGACCAATCAGTAGTGGCTTCAAGGTGGGCATAGGAGGGACATAACTGGGGCTTTTGGGATAGCATCCCAGCAATCAGGAGACATAGTTTACACATCCAGGCTGGCCAATTATCATCACAATCACATAGTGCAGCACTGTGACAGAGGACATAAGAGAATCTCTGTTGGCTCTTTCCTAAACAGATGCATCTGACTTCCCAGTAACAAGTGAGGGAGAGATATTGGGATGGTCACAGCACGAATAAGGATATTTGGTTGACATTTCTGCTGACCAACTGGCATCACAAACTGATCTTATACCACAGTGACATGTAAGAGAATCCCTGGCATAGGTTTCTTCTCTGCATATGCTGTGCAGGCATATGAAATTGGGACCCTTTATCACATCTTTCTGATATTTGGCAGAAATGATCTTGAAAGTGTGATATACAGCCCTGCCAAATTTCATATACACTGGTTGTACTACAAAGATGTTACAGTCAGACATACATTTATAAGTTAATTGCGTATACCACCCAATCTTTCTGAAAGTCGGCAGAGATAGTAAATATAGGAAGGGGTATAAACTTTCCAAGCTTCATATACATTAAACATGAGGCAAAGAAGTTACAGCTATGAATGTATATGACAATTTTTGAAAAATAATATAATTCAACTGGTTTTAGAATTGGATTCATTTATCCAATCTTTTTGGAATTTGGTACACATAATGCCTTCGATTGGAGGTATAATCACTCTGGGTTTCAGCAAAATATAATGAAGAACACAAAAGGTACAGCCATAAATGTGTTCCATTGATTCCAATGGAGAATAAAAATGAAAGCAAAAACGAAAATAACAATTTGATATGTATGAAATCAAAAACGACAGATTTAAATAACGAAAATGAAAAATGAAAACAAAAACAACATGGGCCCCTGGTGCATACTTCTATCCCCTGCACATGAGTGAGGCACTCCGAGTTCCAGCCCTGCTTTATTTAATTAATTAATTTATTTATTTATATCGATTTTTATCCCACCCCTCCTGAAAACAGCTCGGGCGGCTAACAATCATAAAACAAAAATACAATCATATAAAAATTTAAAACAATTCTAATAGTATTAAAACAGGGTTAGGACAAAAAACAATAAATAAGGGTAGGGGGAGATTAGAGCCCCCTAACCCACCCACCCTCTCTCCAAAGGCCTGGGTGAACAGCCAGGTTTTACAAACTCGCTGGAATGTTAAAAGGCTTGGGGCCAGGTGAGCTTCCTCCGGGAGGGAGTTCCAAAGGTGCGGCCAGGCCACCGAGAATGCCCTCTCCATTGTGGCTTAATACGGGGGACCTCCAAGAAGGCACCCCCAGTAGACTGAAGGAGCCACTCTAGGGCACGGAGGGTGAGGCGGTCCCTGGGGTATGAGGGGCCAAGACCGTGAAGGGCCTTATAGATCAATTCCAATACCTAGAACCTGGCTTGGCATGCTAGTAATGGCAACCAGTGCAGAGTCCGGAGAACAGGTGTTATGTGGTCCCAGCGACCCGTCCTCGACAGGAGCCGGGCTGCCACATTCTGCACTAGATGCAGCCTCCAAACCAGGAACAAGGGCAGTCCCACGTAGAGAGCATTGCAGTAGTCCAGCCTCGAGGTGATGAAGGCAGGGACGAGGGAGGCCAGGTCCGGGCCGGAGACGTATGGGCGCAGCCTCCACACCAGATATAACTGGCAGAAGGCAGCCTATTCCACCACCACCACCTGTCAATCCAGGTGGAGATCTGTGTCCAATACCACCCCCAGACTCCGAACTTGCTGAGCTATAGGAGGGCGAACCCCCACAATCAGGGAGGATGACATCTCCCTCACTCTCCCCACCAACATCACCTCTGTCTTATTGGGGTTGAGCTTCAGTCTGCTCTGCCACATCCATTCTGCCACGACCTCCGACACTGGGATAGCAACGAGACAACAGGGTCTGGGTCAGATGAAAAAAAGAGGTTCAGCTGAGTATCATCAGCATATTGGTGACATCGCACCACGAACCCTCTCACGGATCTGATGTTTAGATCGGATATATTCATCAGATCCGAGTTTAAAGCGGGGCTGGAACTCGCAGTGTCTCACTCACATGCAACAGCGATCCGGGGACCATCCACAGCTAGCAAAAATTCAAGTCAACTTGAAAACCGAAAAATGGTGGACTTCAAATGCAACAAATATTTTGTAAATTTTTATTGTGGTGCTCAAATCAGTTGATGGCACTTGAAGTCTAAAGTGGAAGAAGGGAGAGAAAAATTTATTTACAAAAAGACTTTCACAAGCATTTGTAAACTTTGAATCATAAAAACGTAGGATTGGAAAGAACCCAAAGATCATCTAGACCAACCTCATGTTCCAATGTAGGTAACCTCTACCTACACCATTGCAAACAGATGCAAGTAATTTCCAGACAGATGTTTAAAACATCCAGGGATTCAACAACTTTCCTTGGCAACTTATTCACTAAGTTGTTCTTATAGTTAGGAACTTTTATCGAGTATTTAATAGGGATGTGCGAACACTGTTCGCCTGTTCGGTGTTCAGCCCAAACTCGACCTGTTTGGACGGCTGAACTTAATGCGGAAGTGACCAAACAGTTCGGCCGCATTTGGCCGCGTTCAGCACGTTCAGGTGGGAAAATGTAACTGGAAGGCCCAGGGAGGGGCGGGGGGCATCTGAGGAGCAGACTTCCAGTCTGGAGAGGCTTGGGGTGGAGAGGCTTGGACTAGCAGCCAGCCTGTCCAATCATCATCCCTCTTTTCCTCCGCCCACTGGCTTCGGAGATAGGCTGCACGGAGCCAATGGGGCTTGTGGTAAGGCGGGAGCAGCAAGTAACAAATGTCATTGCCCTCCCCCTTCCAACTCCTTCTGAGTTAGCCACTGATTTCAGCAGGCATTTTCAGAAGTCTCCCTCTCCCAGCAATTTGTGTTCCTAATCCATTGTCATCCTCCTCCTATTTCACCCATTCCCACACATTTATCTCCCTAGCTTCATTTATTTATCTTAGATTGTATAGATTTAGGAGTTTTTTTTATTTTTACCCCTCCCTGTGTTTTTCCTCCCTCCCCTCCATTGAATCCTTCCCTCCTCCCTGTATATATTCCATCCCTGATTCCCTTCCCCTGTTTTTGGATTTATTTAGAGTAGGATTAGATTGATTTAGGTTTCATTTCAGTTTTGTACCCCTCCCTGTGTTGTTGTTTTAAGCTGTCTGTGTCCCCCCCCACCCCCGTGTGTGTGTGTATAGATAGATAGATAGATAGATAGATAAGGAGTTAGCCTAGTTATAGAGCTAGATAGAGATAGTGTATGATTCAGTTTTAATATTTTATAGTGTGTTTGTACTAGGACTAGGCCTTTGTAGATATAATATTCCATTTAGTTCCATAGATTTTAGAATACTTAATATCAGTTACTAGAGTTAGTGTAAACTAGAGTTCATTAGATTAAAAAATTGAATAAATAAATAAACAAATATATAAAATTTCAAAGTGCATTCTTTGGGTTGGGTTGGAAGACATGGAGAAGGGAAGCAGGAGAGGCCGGTCTTGTGCCCGTAAGGCGGGCAATGGGGCATGTGGCAGAGGTGGTAGGGGCCATGCCAGCGGAGAGGCAGCAGCCCGAGCCCATCACCACACCCCAAACTTCACAGGCCATCATTCCACTGCATCAAGAAGCAGCCATTCCAGCCACAGGACCCACCATCAGGATCCTGGGGCCTATGTTCCTGGAAGGGAAGGATGTCCATCCATGTCATCTAGAAGCTGCCACTCTAGTACCAGGACCCACCATCAGGGTTCTGGAGCCGTCATTCCACTCATAGGGCACTGTCATTCCACGGCATCAAGAAACAGGCAGCCACTCTAGTCCCAGGACCCACTGTCAGGGTTCTGGGGCCTACGTTCCAGGCTGGGAGGGCTGTCCATCCACATCATCCAGGAGCTGCCACTCCTGTCCCGGACCCACCACCAGGGTTCTATCTGGGGCCATCATTCCGCTCACGGGGAGCTGTCATTCCACCGCATCAAGAAACAGCCAGCCACTCCAGCCCCAAGACCCACCCTCAGGATTCTGGGGCCTACATTCCAGGAAGGGAGGGCTGTCCATCCATGTCATCCAGAAGCAATAGGATTGCTTCTGCTGCTCAGTCTTCTGCTGGTGCTGCTACTGCTAGGGTTGGGAGCAGGGATAGACCCCGCTTTCTAAAAGGGGTGGTTGCTCCCACTCCCACCATCCCCAGGAGTGTACTGCTGCTGCTGCTGCCGCCGTGCACTCTCCAGCGCCCTCTCTGCCTGTCAGACCCTCTCCAGCAGCTCACCCTTTCACTGCCCATAGAGGGGTGTCTTCTGTGCCACGCTGCTTGTCCCTGGGGTCCAGCATGGTTGCCAACACATATTCCTCCCACTGCAGGAGCTCATTAAACCATGCCTTCAGCCCTGCCTTCAGCTTCTGCACCAGGGCAACCACCTCAGTCGCCAGCTTCTTGCCCTGAGGGTCATAATCCCACCCCTGGAGAATCTCCTCCAGCCTCCTGATGAGACTCTGTACAAGAGGGGTCACTTGGCTGATGGTGGCTGTGGAGGAGCTGATGATGGTCTCAGTCAAGGCTAGGAACGGTCTCAGAACAAAGTCAGTGTGAGCCATGATCTCTCATTCCGCCCCATAGTACCCTGGAGGTGCCCCGCTGTCCATCACCAGTTGAACCTAATGCAAGGTGGCTTTCTGCTTGAAAAGCTTCTCGAGCATCATGAACGTGGAGGAATCCCACCGGGTGGATACATCCTGCACCAGCTGGTGCACTGGGGATCCTTGCTCGGCCTGCTTCACCCGCAGGAGGTCATTGCCCTTCACACTCCATTTAAAGAAACCGGCCAACTTCCTCCCCTGCTCGATCAGGGAGCTAAGGGTGCCTGCCCTAATCCCCTTCTCCCCCAAGTCCAGAGCGTCCCTGACCACCAGGTGAAGGGATGCTGGTGAAGCCCCCCTTGTGGATTGCCCTCAATATGTTGGGCGCGTTGTGCATCACCATGCACCCCTTGGTGAAGGGCGTGCCTGGCATGACCCACTCCCTCACCATGGTGGTCAGGGGTGCCTTGATGTTCCAAGAAGTGTGCGGGCCGCAACATCCATGACCTCCGTCTGAGGCAGGGCCCACCTATACCCTGCTTTGGGATGCCTCCTGCCACTGCCAAACGCTGCCTCTGGGTCCTTCCACCAGTGCATCGTCACTGCCAGGTAGGCATGTTGTGCATGCCTACTCGACCACAGGTCGGTGGTGAAGTGGATGGTGGCACCCCCAGCCCCTGCCATCTGCTCCCTCATCCACTCCTTTAAAGTCTGGTACAGGGCTGGCACCACCTGCCAACTCAGGGTGGTGCTGGCAGGCCTCCAGTTCTACTTGCTCTATGCTGTGCTGGGTTCTCCAGTTGTAGTTCCCATCAGGGCCAGGCATTGCAGGCTGCCAGGCATCGACCGAGCAGTGGCAGACGCCTGGCCAGGACTTGGTGGCTGACCTGTCACCCCTGCTTGGCCAGGTGTTTCAGGCTGCCAGGCATCGGTGGCAGCCTGACTCAGGGTGGTGTGCGAGGGCAGCTTAAACAGGGGGGCCAGGAAGCTAATCAGTCACCTAAACCCCATGTCCCTGACCACCAAGAAGGGCTGCCCATCGAGCGCAATCATTTTCCCCAATATGCATGTGGCTTTCAGTTGAAAGCCATGCTGCCCTCCATGTCCTGCAGCTGCCGATGGACTTCTCAGCTGCCCCCACCCCAGCTCCTCCATGGTGCACTGACGCTTCTGGACCTCAATTGCTGCTGCTGCTGCTGCTGCACCACTGACAGCGCTGATGGGAGGGGCAGAATATGGTGGTGACACAGCTCTCAGAGGGACGTGTGGCTGGCCCTGTCAAAAGTGGCCAAGGCTCTGTTCTCCTGGCCACCAACAAGTGTCCCCAGCGAGTGGGTGTTCTCTATAGTGGGGGACATTTGCTCACTGTACTGCCTGAGACTGGGGGCCAAGTTGGTGGAGCAGTTGCTTTTCATCAAGGTGTCTGTCTACTGTTGCTGCTGCCATCGGTTCTGTTACCGGGCAATCCAATGTCTGCTGCTGCTCCACCAATGCCTGGCAGCCTGCAATGCCTGGCCAGGTAGAGGTGCCAGGATAGCCACCAAGCCCCAAGCCTTCCCGGCCTCTGTTGCTGCTGCCACCGCTGGGTCTCAGACAGACAGCCATGGCACCACAGGCACCCCTGTGGGACAAGCACTGAGCCTGTCTGTCCGGGCAAGCTGGGGTGCCAAGCACCAAGCCTTCCCAGTCTCTGCTGCTGCTGCTGCTGCTGCGTCTCTGATGACCTGCCATGCCCCCATGGGCACCCCTGGAGTGCCCCAAGCGTCCGCCATGTCCGAACTCCACCGAATGTTCAGCGGGATCGAAATCTGCTGGACCAAACCCACAAACCCAAACTTAGTTTTCGGACTGAACAGCCAAACATCCGAACCCCGTTCTCACCTCCATAGTACTTAACCAAAATTTCTAGAACACTCACAAATATAATATGGCCCTTTTCAACAAGCTTTAACCTTAAGAAAATTCTAAAGATTAACATGTTTGAAGTCCTATTCTTTATCTTACTAGAGAGTAGGGGTGTGCAAAAGGCACCTATATCATTTTTATTTACAAAAAATTCTTTACAAAAAAGAAATAAATTACTGTTCATGCACAAAAAGGACACTGGACCATTCTGTGCATGTGAAGTCTGTTTCCAACATGGCACCTGCAGCACCATTGGTGCTCCATTGATTTTTTTAACTAGTAGAAAATGTTATGAATGAACACCCTTTTATGAATGAACATTGCTAGAGAGTTTGTTTGCAACCCTAGTTAAGATACTCATTTATACTGAGGTAGCTAGTAGTGTTGAATCAAAAACAGCTGTTCCCAAATTGAAATCCCATCCTGAACATTGTCAAATGTTTGTTAGAACTTTTAGTGTGGGACACATTTTGCAATTTAATTGCTTTCACATTGTGACAGCTTTCGGTGATCGTGTGGTGAGTGGTGTCAGGATCAGACCCCAAAGTAGCAACTTGTACCGGGAATTAGCTCAGAACAGTTTATTATCCATAGCACAGTCCACAATAGATATTCACAGTCCCTGGGCTCCCGGCTCATCTGCCTCCACCCTGCAGGTCCAGCACAGTTTCTTCACCTGCACAGGAGCAACCTACAACAACCCCCAAAGTCCTTAGGAGCCAGGCCTCAAAGCCCCTCGCCCACAGTAAGCCTTCCCCAGACAGGAGGCTCCCTCCTGGGCATAGCCTGTCTCACTTGCCTGAGTCCCTCTGGTTCTCCAGCCTTCAGCACCTTGGACAGCACCAAGTGAGACGGATCCTGTAGCAGGGAGATGTTGCTCCTTAACCTCCCAAGCAAAGCCTGCCTCTTCACTTCCTGCCTCCCAGCTTTATAGTGCTGAGTGGACATGGCTTTGGGCCCACTCAGACTCCCTTAAAGGGCCAACAGCCCTACTAGACTTCACTCTGTTACACACCTCCAAGTGCTTGTCTCCTACTCAGGAGAGGTGAGGAATGGGTGGAGAAGGAGGCTGTGCCTGCTTTGTCTCGTCTGTGTAGACTTGGCTTGCCTCCTTTTCCTGTCAACATATGGAACATGCCAGCATGTACCAAAAGAACCAGAATGTTCCAAAAGAGCCAGAGGACGTGATTGCTGTGCACGCCGCTGTGGGGAGGGCGAGTGCACACAGGCCCCTCCCCCCCACATCCCCACACATGGAGCAACCTGCATTGCCACTGGTTGCTCCCTGCATGGGGGGGTGGGTAGGGATGTGTGGAGCTGCAGGATCATGGAAGCACACACCCACGCATTTACAAGAGACACCCCCCGCACGGATGAGGAGTGTCCATGCATGGGAGCATCTCATGTAAAAAGGGCCTTAGAGGCAGTTTTAGACTTTCAGCAAGGCTTTTCTGTAGTTCCCATGCAAAATTTGTATTAAGTTATTATTCTTCAACTTTAATAGGCTGAAGCCAGTTGCTGCTGTTGTAACAATGAATCTGGAAATTGCTTAATCCAGAGGCTGTTTCTGAGAGTAATGTCACAATTTTTTTCTAGTCAGGTATTTCTGTCTGGTTCATCTCTAAGTCACCAATTTCTAAAAGTCACAAGAAAATTGCACACAAGCCCCATTACTTCAGTTTTCTCTTACTCTGCACTTGGCTAGTCATATATTGATCCAGTGCAGTGACAGATTAGCAGTGACATTAAATGAGGTATTAAATTTAATCTTCTTTACTTGATGTGGCAAAGTTCCCTTTCCAAAATCGCCTTTCTTTAATTTTTGCTCAATGATTGCACTTTTTCATTCAATCGTTTTATTCATGCTGGAATAAGCTAGTGACCCAAAACTGCCAATTTTGGACTGAAGTACTAATCATATTTCTCAAATGGAAGACATCAGTCTAAAAGCTTCTCATGCGTTATTTACATTAATTATTTGGCTATATTCAATATTCTCCTTCCTCTCCCAATCAAAACAAAAGAATACTTAGCTTTATTGTTCTGCTTTTGTAAAAGTCTGTTTATGAACAAGACCATCTAAACATGCTTAATCTATTTTAAAAATCTAATTAAATAATTTTTTGGGTTACAGAAAACCACCTCACTGTACAGTAAGGTGACAGACAGTTCGTTATTGAACAGTTTTCTGCCATGCAATTTTAAAAATCTCTTCTTAGCTCAATGTGAATTAATGGGGTGTGGTATGTATTCTTTAGGTAGGAATATTATTAACAGTTTCAGTTTTGCTTATACAGTGATGGTGTTTCTAAATTATGACTTCCTACATGAAAAATGAGTCATTATCAAAGACTCATTAATAATATGCTTAATGCCTTAGGCTGTATGACTTGATTCTCCATTAGTTACTTTACACTCTACTTTTTTCCCTTGTTTAGCAAACACTGCTAATGTTATTAAAATCACTTCTGATCATTTTTAGAACAGGATTTTGAAAATCATGGGTAAACATTCTGGCTCTACTGAAGTTAATGGCAAATTCTCATGTCAGAAAGAAACATAATACAACTCACTGGTGGAAATATAAGGCTAACTTTCGTTATTCCATGGTTTATGTCTAAAACAGATAGTACGGCTACTAGGGCTGACACTCAATTAAAGAAATTTTAATTGATCAATCTGTAGAATTTTAGTCAATTTAAAGAATTCTTAGTTGATTAATCAGTAGGATTTTAGTTGAATAATCGATTGATTGATTGATTGATTGATTGATCGATTGATGAAAATATGCATATGATTTGCATAATTTGCATACATTTCCAAAAAGTGTAAAATTCGCCAGAAATTGTGGTCAAATTGTTAGACATGTTTAATGAACATGTAAAAGTGCTTAATGAACATTAAAGAGAAGAATAAGTGAAAACAAACATTTAATGAACATTAAAGTGGAACACCCCTGTTCCCCCCCCCCCAAAAAATGGCCTTTCTTTTGGTTCTTTACAAGACTGCGCAACATTATAAATGTCCTGTTCCATCTAGTGGCAATATCCTGTTTCAGTTTCCTGTCACCTAGTCCAAGTTCTTTTTGTTTTGCTAAGTGTAGAGTTTCTTTATGCCAACTTCTGCCATAGAGAACCTTTATGCCAACCTCTGGTGGCAGCATGAGGTTTGGCTAGAAGGGGGGGGAAGGGGGAGGGAAGAGCAAATAGGGGTAGGGTCTTTGGTGCTGACTCTTGGTGGAAGCAGGGGACACACTTACAGGTGAGGGGGGATACGGGCTCCGGAGGCAGGGCGGGCAGCCCAGAGGTTGGGGCCAGGAGGTAGTGGATGGGGGGGAGGGAGCGGCTATAGGGGTGGTTCTGGGGCATGGACGATATGGTCCTTGGGGGCAGGTGACTTGTCCTCCCAAGGGACCAAGGTTCCTGGTGGAGGTTAGGAGGGTCGCCCCCTCCCCCAGGATGAGGATGGATCAGGTTCCAGGGTCCACCTGTGGGGGGCTGATGCTGTTGAACGCAAGGTCTGTGGTGAACAAAGCCCCAGTCATCCGGGATCTTATCCTGGATTGGGCAACAGACCTTGCGAGCATTACAGAAACCTGACTGGATGAGGGGGCTGGGCCAGTTCTGGCAGACCTTGTGCCATCCAGGTATGCTGTGCAGCCATGTACAGGGGGCCAGGGGGGAGGTGTAGCTATTATTTTTAGGGAGGACTGGTCAGTTAGGAGATATCCAGCCCAGGAGATTACAGGTGTGGAGGCCTTCCACGTGGTGTTTGATTTGGCTGGGGGCAAGCTTGGGGTGTTGCTGGTATACTGGGCCCTTTCCTGTCTGGCAGCATCCCTTGCCGTTTTAGTAGAGCTGGCATCGGAAGTAGTGCAGTACTCCCCCAGGACCGTGGTCCTAGGGGACTTCAACACTCATGTTGATGCCGGCCTTATAGGAGCGGAGTGGGAGTTCATGGCCATCATGGCTGCCATGGACTTGTCCCAAGTGGTCAACTGCCCAACTCATGTGGGGGGACATATCCTTGACCTGGTCTTCTGTTCTGGCTTTGAGGCGGGTGATCCATTAGTGGGGGATGTGAGATCTATGCACTTGTCATGGACGGATCATTATCTCCTGCAGACCAGCCTCCTAGCGCACCCCCACCAAAAGGGGAAGGAACCAGTTAGGTTGGTCTGCCCTCAGAGGCTGATGGAACCGTAGTGGTTCCAGGAGGTCCTGAGGGAGTTATCCATGGACCCCGATGGACACTGTCGATGTGCTGGTACAGCATTGGAACATCTTGCTGGGGGTGGCCATCAATAGGGTGGCTCTGAGAAATCCCCTGCCCCCATCTCGTCACCACAGGGCCCCTTGGTTTACTGAGAGGCTGCAGTGTTTGAAGCGGGTAGGCAAGACACTAGAGCGATTCTGGCATCGGACTTGCTCTGAATCTGACTGACTTCTACATAGGTATCAGGTTCCGCCCCCGGGCCCCCCAACCCCGCCAGCTGCTGCAGCCCAGAACCCCTGAACAGTACAGCCTGTTACCAGACCCCGCAGCAGAGCTGCCAGATCCCCCCGGCAGCACAGACACAGATGCGGCAGTTGCGGAGCAACCACCACAACAAATGGCCCAGGCACCGCCCCCTGACACCGTGCAAAGTGCAGGGGCAGGGCAACCAGCGCTTTGCCTCTCTGCACGCTTACAGGTGCGCTGTAGGGGCGTGGTCTCTTCTTCAAATGCCAGCACTGTGAAGGACACAGCGCCGGTGATCTGCTTAGACTGCCCCCCCTGCTAGCCAGAGAAAGAGAGAGAAGGACCATAGGGCTCTGGAGTTTGGCGAGCCTGCTTCGCTTCCCCCTTCCTTTCTCTGGGTGACTGTGTGGAGTGTATCAATGGACTGTTTGTGTGTGTGAGTGAGTCCTCCCTGTTTTTCCCCTGTTCCAGTTCGGGGAGTTTGATTTTGTTGTCTTGGTGGGGCGTGTGGGGTGTGAGTCGGTCTTCCCCCTCCTGGGGAGCCCTGTCCCCATTTCCTCCACCCCAGCAAAAGTGATTACCCTTCCCCCTTGTATGCCTTGGGGCCCTTCCCTGCATTCCCCCACATTGCGCACTAACTTTCCTTCCCAGTGGTGAAACTGGGGATTGTGTGTGAGGTGGGTAGTGGGAGAGCAGGAGTACACCAGCACGGTTGACCCAGCACCCTATGATGATATAGGCCTAATCCCTTTGGGATTTCAAGGGCCACACTACTATCCTGACGGGCATATTCCAACCCCATAGCCATTCCGGAAACCGTTCTGGGACCTTGTCTCCTGGGAAGTGGACTTGAGAGTGAAAGGGCATGTTGCCCTAGTATTTGGTTGCTTGGTCCTGAATGACCGTATACCTCTGACAGTATCACCGGCATAAAGGCCTTCTCGGCTGAGATGGACCCCTTTTTTGTCATGGATGTAGCCAACCAATTAGCTGAGCTGGTATGAGCTGTGCAGTCCCTTGCTATGGAAATGCGGGACATTAAGGATAAGCAAGCAGAATTGGAAAAGGCAGTTAAGGCATCCCCCGCAGCCGCAACGCCAGTGGTCATGGCGGCACCCCCCCCCCGGGTCCACCATCTAATCCCAAGGCCCGGGGAGCTGGGGCTGCCCCACCTCGGGAGCCAAAAGGCCCCAAGATTGAAACGTTCCTGGGGGACCAGAAGGCCTTCCAGGGATTTTTGGCCCTATGTGACTTGACCTTTACATTTCAACCTGCTACATATCATACAGATGAACTAAAAGTGGCTTTTGTCACTGTCCATTTAGGGAGTATAGCCTTGGATTGGGTCACCTCACTCTTAAAGGACAAAAGCCCCTTGCTAACAAACTATACAAATTTCCTCAAAGAATTTGCCACCATTTTTGACCATCCCCAGTGGACTCGAAATGCCCAGACACAGATCATGGCTCTAAAGCAAGGTAAAGGTGGGGTGTTAGAGTATACTACCTGTTTCCAGCAACTATCCTTTGATCTGCATTGACCCGAGGATGTACTCAAGGTTCTCTTTCAGCGGGGGCTCAATGAGGACTTGAAAGATCAGTTAGCCTTCACAACCTTACCAGAGACCTGGGGCCAGTTGGCAACCCTCACACTGCAAATTGAGGAACGCTAGATGGAAAGACGGCAGGAGCGGTGACAAGGGCCCCAAACCTTCGGACCGCATCCCCCCTTCCTCATGAATCCCAGAGGGGAAGCTGCCAGGGCAGGGGAGGTGGAGTCTATGCAATTAGGAGTGGCCCGTGGGCCCCTTAATCGAAAGGAAAGAGAAAGGCGGCAGAGAGCTCAGACATGCTTTTACTGTGGTGACTTGTCCCACTTCATCCAAGCATGTCCAGCCCTGGCTATACAACAACAACTGGGAAACTTGCCTGACCTTGGTGCACAGGGATCACCCCGGCCTTGAACACCAAATCCCTGACCCTTGGATCAATAGAATGTCTTCTTCGCGTACCCTTGACGGTGTTGATTTCTTCCCATCGCTCCCTCGTTATCTGCGCTTTAATCAACTCAGGGGCTTCCAGCAACTTTATGGACATGACCTTGGTGGCCGCTCATAGGCTCCTTACGGAACCCAAACCCCTGCCTGAACCAGTACACATCATTGATGTGTCCCCCTTGAGCTCAGGCCCAATTAAAACTCAGACCAGCCCCCTGCAATGTACAATTGGTAAACATTATGAAATATTGGCGTTCGATATTGGGTGTACCCCGTTATTCCCTGTGGTCGTCGGGATTCCCTGGCTGCGGAAACACAACCCTCACATTGAATGGACTCAGAACCGAGTATACCTGGACTCGGAGTAGTCAGCACCATTGCTTACAAGGCTAGCCGGCATGACAAGTAATGGCCACTATTTCCACCACCGTGCCCTGTACCGAGTTCTTAAATCTTCCTAGGGAATATCAGGAGTAACAGGACGTGTTGAGCAAGCAGTCAGCCTCAATCTTGCCTCCGCATCACCCATATGACTGCCCCATTGATCTTCAGTCAGGAGCAGAACCCTTGTTCGGGCATATTTACGCCCTCTCTATGCCAGAACTTGAAAATCTTCACCTCTACCTAGACAAAGCTTTATGCAATGGGTTTATTCACCATTCCTGTTCCCCAGCCAGGGCCCTGATCTTCTTTGTACCTAAAAAGGATGGGGGACTCCGCCCGTGTATCAACTATCGGGGGTTGAATAATGTGACCATTAAAAATCTGTACCCCCCTACCTTTAATTCCTGAATTCAATCGCGTACAGGGGCCCGGTATTTTTATGAAACTAGATCTCTGGGGAGCATATAACCTCCTGCAGGTTCATCAGGGTGACGAGTGGAAGACAGCCTTTCATACTCGCTACGGGCACTTTGAGTATCTTGTCATGCCCTTTGGACTGGCCAACACATCTGCTGCCTTTCAGCACTTTATCAATGGCATTTTCCGTGATCTTCTCGATGTCTTTGTCATCGCTTACCTCGACGATATTTTAATATACTCAGCCACCCCTGAATGAAATGTTTCCCATATTTGTCGTGTCCTTCAACGGCTTTGAACACATAAGCTATTTTGCAAACTGGAGTAATGCGCATTTCCTCTCACCTCGGTGGATTTTTTGGGCTTCGTGATTACCCCAGCAGGAGTCCAAATGGACCCGCATAAGATAGAAGCAATCCGCCAGTGGCCCCCACCAAAGACAGTAAAACCCCTGCAGCGATTTCTAGGTAGTGTTAATTACTAGCACCAATATAGCCCGCACTACGCAGAGCTGACCACCCCCTTAACTCGGTTATTGAAAAAGCACCAATAATTCACGTGGGGGCCTGAACAACAACAATGCTTCACACACTAGAAACAAGCCTTTATGTCCGCCCCTCTACTCCAGAACCCAGACTTTGACAAACCATTTCAAGTAGAAGCGGATGCCTCCAGCAAGGCCTTAGGGGTGGTATTGTCACAACCCAATGCCGAAGGGGATCAAGGACTTCCCTGTGCGTACTATTCCCGACAGCTCACCCCTGCTGAGCAAAATTATACAATTTTTGATAGAGAATTACTGGCCATCAAGGCGGCCTTCGAGAATTGGTGACACTATTTAGAAAGGGCATGGCACCCCGTCACTGTGGTAATGGACCACAAAAACTTAACCTTTTTTCAAACAGCACAAATTGCTAATGCTAGACATGCATGTTGGGCCCTGTTTTTTGCACGTTTTACGTTCTCTATTCGCTACCGCCCAGGAAAACTCAACACCCTCGCCGACGCCTTATCACTTTACCATGAAACCACCAACGAAGACAAGCTCCCGAAAGGAGCTATTCTCGAGGCTAAAGTTTTTGCTATGACCTACATCATGCCTGAACAACTAGTGCATGCTACCACACAAGAATTTTTGCCACCCACTGACCCGACCGATGTAGCGGACCAGGTTCTCTTGCAGCACCAGTGGTGCATAGTCATTCCCCCTTTGTGTCAGCCCCAGATCCTTTGGGCCCATCACGATGCCCCATTAGTAGGGCATCCAGGACGCGACCGAACCTGGCACCTGATCCAGTGCTCCTTCTGGTGACCATCTCTTACCCAAGATGTTTGACAGTATGTACGCAACTGTTCTACATGTGCACGCACAAAGATAGTACGGCAAGCTCCACAAGGGCTACTCCAAATTACCAAGCCTCCTAAAGGGCCATGAAAATGGATTGGCATAGACTTTATAGTTGACCTTCCCCATCGTGGGGGTATACCACCGTGTGTGTCGTGGTGGACCACTTCACAAAATAGTGCATTTCATTGCCTGCAAAAAGCTACCTACAGCGCAGCGGACAGCCTTGTTGTTCATCCGCCATATCGTACATTTATATGGATGGCCGCATGAAATTTTAAGTGATCGAGGCCCACAATTCATGTCCCGCTTCTAGCAAGCCTTTTTAAAGGCCCTACAAGTGCAATTAAGCCCCACAACAGCATACCACCCGCAGGCAAATGGCCAAGTAGAATGGGTAAACTAAAACTTTGAGCAATACCTACGCTGCTACATAAATTATCTTCAAGATGATTGGTACACATGGCTTCCTCTTGCGGAATTTACTAATAATAATGCCCCCAATGCATCCATAGGGGAGTCCCCCTTTTACGTTTACGTTTCATATGGTTATCATCTTCAAAATTGTACACCCGACCTTGCATAAAGATACAAGTTCCCGTGGCAGGAAGCCTCTTACAACACCTACGCCAAGTCCAACACCATGCTAAGACTATTCTTGCAGCCGCTTAGCAGCAGTACAAACAATACGCAGATCTACATCAGTGGCCCTCGGATGTTCTTCAGCTCGGGGACTATGTTTGGCTTGATCAGTGCCATTACGCCTCTACACACCCCTCTCGGAAACTAGACGTCCAATTTATAGGGCCATTCCCTATCCGGCGAAAAGTCAATGAAGTGACCTTTCAACTTCAACTTCCTCCACGACTTTGAATACATCCCACTGTACATGTCTCTCTCCTCAAAAAGGTGCTACCACTGACAGTACCTTCAGGGCCCCCGTCTGGGAACCCCCCGGGGCCTTCAACAGAAAGGGACTATGAAGTTCGTGCCATTTTGAACTCCAGGTATCTCCAAGGCCATTTGTATTATCTCATTGGCTGGGTCGACTACGGGCCCAATGAGCATTCCTGGGAACCCGCATCCCACGTGGTGGTGCCCCGCTTAACCCGACTGTTCCATCGTCGATACCCGGAAAAGCCGGGACCTTTCTGGACCCTTGGGCAGAGGGCTCGGGGGGGGTACTATCAGGGTCCACCTCCGGGCCCTCCAACCCCACCGGCTGCCACAGCCCAGAACCGCTGAACAGCACAGCTCACCACCAGACCCAGCAGCAGAGCCACCAGCTACCCCCGGCAGCACAGACACAGATGTGGTAGTTACGGAGCAATGACCACAACAAACGGCCCAGGCGCTGCCCCCTGATACTGCGCAAAGTGAAGGGGCAGGGCCACCAGTGCTTCGCTGCTCTGCACGCTTACAGGCATGCGGTAGGGGCATGGTCTCTTCCTCAAATGCTGGCTCTGCGAAGCACACAGCGCTGGTGATCTGCTTAGACTGTCCCCCCGCTAGAGAGAAAGAAAGAGAGAAGGACCGTAGGGCTCTGGAGTTTGGCGAGCCTGCTTCGCTTCCCCCTTCCTTTCCCTGGGAGACTGTGTGGAGAGTATCGATGGACTGTTTGTGTGCGTGAGTGAGTCCTGCCTGTTTTTCCCCTGTTCCAGTTTGGGGAGTTTGATTTTGTTGTCTTGGTGGGGCATGTGGGGTGTGAGTCGGCCTTCCCCCTCCTGGGGAGCCCTGTCCCCATTTCCTCCACTCCAGCAAGAGTGATTATCCTTCCCCTTGTATTACTTGGGACCCTTCCCTGAATTCCCCCACATTGCACACTAACTTTCATTCCCCGCAGTGTGACTGGGGATTGTGTGTGGGGTGAGTGGTGGGAGAGCAGGAGTACACCAGCATGGTTGACCTGGTACCGTATGATGATATAGGCCTTATCCCTTTGGGATTTCAAGGGCTGCACTACTATCCTGATGGGTATATTCCAACCCCTAAGCCATTCCGGAAACCATTCTGGGACCTTGTCTCCTGGGAAGGGGGCTTGAGAGTGAAAGGGTGTGTTGCCCTAATATTTTGTTGCTTCATCCCGAATGACCCTATCCCCCCTGACAAAAGGACCCATTTGCAGTCCTATGAGGATGTGAGTACAGCAAAGAAGGAATTCCTTGCTGCCCTCATAGCGTCTGCAAAGTTGCGTCCAGCGGAGTTGTTCTGGGTGGTGCGCGGGCTGGTCGGTCCGGCATCCCTCCGTCTGGACGGGGACTTGTCCCAGCCCCACTGTGAGGAGTTTGCCACCTACTTTGCAGACAAGTTCGCTCTGATTCAGAGTAACTTCGACACCAGGTTGGATGCAGTAGGTGAGGATCATGAGGTTATGGAGGCACCGTCTGGTCGATCTTTCTGGGAGGAGTTTAAGGAAGTGACACCGGCCGATGCGGCGGATGTCTTGGGGTCTGTTCGAGCCACAAGATGTGAACTAGATCCGTACCCATCCTGGTTGATAAAAGCTTCCAGGGAGACGTTGGGGTCAGTTCTGGCAAGCTTTGGCAGGGGAGGTTGTCGCCCAGTCTCAAGGAGGCTGTGGTGTACCCCATTCTGAAGAAGCCTTCGCTGGATGTGGATGCACTCGCCAGTTACCATCCTGTCTCTAATCTTCTCTTTTTAGGGAAGGTTATTGAACGGGCCATGGCTCTGCAGCTCCGGGTGCATCTGGACCGTATCGGTTTCCTTGACCCTTTTCAATCTGGGTTCCGCCCCGGCTATGGTACTGATACGGTGATGGTGGCTTTGGTGGATGATCTCCACCGGGAGAAGGATGCAGGATGTTCTACATTCTTGATCCTGCTAGATCTCTCAGCCACTTTTGATACTGTGGACCATGAGCTTCTGTTGAGACAGCTGCGAGACCTGGAGGGTCTGGACAGGACTGTCCGTGGCTGGTTCCGCTCGTTCCTCTTGGGGAGAAGCCAGTGGGTGGTTCTGGGAGCTGAAATATCAAGCCCCTGGGCCTTGACCTGCAGCATCCCGCAGGGTTCGATTCTTTCTCCGCTTTTGTTTAATGTGTATATTCAGCCCCTGAGGGAGATCATGAGAGGGTTCGGGGTGCGATGTCACCAATATGCTGATGATACTCAGCTGTACCTCTCATTTTTGACTGACCCAGGTCTTACTGTCTCGTTTCTTTCCCAATGTTTGGAGGCTGTGGCGGATTGGATGTGGCAGAGCAGACTGAAGCTCAATCCTGATAAGACGGAGGTGATGGTGGTCGGTAGGGTGAGGGAGGTGCCGACCCCTCTGGTTCAGAGTCTTGGGGTGGTTTTGGGGTGGTTTTGAATCTGGGCTTCCGTTTGGATCACCAGGTGGAGGCGGCGACTAAAGCCGCCTTTCGCCAGCTGTATCTGGTGTGGAGGCTGCGTCCATACATCTCCGGGCCCGACCTGGCCACTTTTATTCATGCCTTCATCACCTCGAGGCTAGACTACTGCAACGTGCTCTACATGGGGCTTCCCTTGATTCTGGTTCGGAGGCTGCAGCTGGTGCAGTATGCAGTGGCCCATATCCTTACAGGGACAAGGCGACGGGAGCATATTACAACTGTGCTCCATGTTCTGCACTGGCTGCCTATAGCGTACTGAGCCAGGTTCAAGGTGCTTGTGTTGGTCTATAAAGCCCTATACGGTCTGGGCCCATCATACCTTGGGTACCGCCTTGCCTTCCGCGCCCTACGGTGGCCGCTGCGGTCTGCCGGGGGCACCTTCCTGGAGATCCCCCAAGTTAAATGAGGGGCCACGATGGAGAGGTTGTTCTCGGTAGCCAGGTCGCGGCTTTGGAACTCCCTCCCAGAGGAAACTCCCCTGGCCCCGGGTCTGATGGCTTTTCGCCGAGCCTGTAAGACCTGGCTGTTCACCCAGGCCTTCGGAGGGGAGGGTGGGAGGGTTCTCGGTGGCCGGGCCGCAACTCTGGAACTCCCTCCCGGAGGAAGCTCACCTGGCCCCGGGTCTGCTGGCTTTTCGCCGAGCCTTTAAGACCTGGCTGTTCACCCAGGCCTTCGGAGGGGAGGGTGGGAGGGTAGGGTAGGAAGGGGGGGAATCTTGGGATGGGGATGGGGTTGGGGATGGGTAGTTTAATTGTTCATATTGTTAATGTTTTATGTATTTTAGTATTATTTTATCTGTTGTGAGCCACCCTGGGATGCCGAAGGCATGAGGGGGTGGCCAATAAATACAAATAAATAAATAAATAAATGTGCTCTATGCTTAAAGTGACCAACAATTTTATGACACTTGCTAATTTGCTGTTAACAGTGGAAATAGAAAGAGCCTTGTTTATGCTCAGTTGTAGAGCATGAGCAGCACATTTCACATTTTCAAAATTGGATTTCTCAACACCCAGAACATTTCTTGCATTATCTGTGCATATCGCTACAACTTTCTCACTGATCTCCACTCTGGTTAATCAATTAATCAACACACAATTGGGGGGGGGAGGGAGGTGTGTGTGTGGCAATTTTAATCGAGCAATCACCCATTAATTGATTAATCAATACATTTATTAAAGGTTGCAGCCCTAATGGCTACAGGCATGATATTCTTCTTGGCAAGAGACTTCAGTAACACTTAGATTGTAGGTAGAAGTGACAGTTCAAGATATTCCTCACATAGGAACTGGGGCAAAGCCCATACAGTATCATATCCCATCTGAGGGCTTTTCAGCAGGGAAACTGACACCAGAAAAACAAATTCACTGCTTTCATAGTCAAAGCTTGAATTCAGGTAAATTGCTCTAGGTCAGCAACATGGAAATTTTAGGGTGCAGCTTTGTGGAGGGTACAGGAGGAGAGTCTTGGTGCCTTTCAATTTATGAGCCCAGTTTATTTTGGTATGAGTCTGTGTGTGAAAAAGTTTTGTCTCAGAATAAACGTGCCCTGTTTCAATATCGCTTGGATTTTATTGACTTTAGTTATATCAGAATAGAACACCCAACTCAATTTTTCAAACTTAGAATATCTCATTCCACTCAATATTGGTTTATGTATCAAGAACTCTGCAATTCTGAGAAGTAGACAGAAGGGTCCAACCATTAACATTGTCATTTTCTTCCATCATGCTAGGTTTTTTTTAGTCATCTTATGTCATTTTACATACAGCATAGTGCCAAAGCATGGAACTATTTCATTTAAAAAATATAAATGTATTATATTTTAGTAGAACTACATTTATTTCATTAAACTCCTGTGAAATGTGACAGGTATATACACCTTCCCTTTTTAGGTAAGGTTATTGAACAGGTGGTGGCCCGGCAGCTGAAGGAGCATCTGGACTGGATTAATTTTCTCAATCCCTCTCAGTCTGGCTTTCATCCAGGATATGGCATGGAGACTGCACTTTTGGCCTTGGTTGAAGATTTCTCCCTTGAGTTGGACCAGGGTCGTTCGACCCTGTTGATCTTGTTAGATCTCTTGACTGCATTTGATACCATTGATCATGAGTTGTTGGTGACTCAGCTGTGAGACCAGGAAGGGATTGGCAGGACTGTTCTTGAATGGTTCCGCTCTTTCCTGGCTGAGAGAACCCAACATGTGGTCCTGAGTGATTTTTCATTGTCTCCACGGGGCCTCAAATGTGGAGTTCCACAGGGTTCTATCCTGTCCCATCTCTTGTTCAATATTTATATGCAGCCTTTGAGAGAGGTTGTTAGGGAGTTTGGTGTATGATTTCATCAATATGCTGATGACACCCAGCTATATCTCTCTTTTTCATCTGACTCAGGCCCAGCAGTCTCGGTGCTTACCTGGTGTTTGATGGCTGTGGAGGATTGGATGAGGGCGAGCCACCTGAAGTTAAATCCTGACAAGATGGAGGTGATGGTCCAGGTGGCAGCTGTGGTGAAGGGGGCACTTCGCCAATTACATCTGGTGCATCTGCTTCGGCCGTATGTCTCGGACTCGGATCTAGCCACAATCATCCATGCTTTTATTACCTCGAGACTGGACTACTATAACGCACTTTACGTGGGGCTACCCTTGGTGCTGGTTTGGAGACTGAAGCTTGTGCAGAACGCAGTAGCTTGTCTCCTAATTAAGGTGTTGGTGTTGACCTTTAAAGCCCTAAATGGCCTGGTCCCAGCCTATCTGCAGGAACCCCTCATCTGCTGGATCCTGGATCGGCCCCTGCGGTGAGCCGAGGGTGCCCTCCTCAAGGTCCCCTGGGTTTCTTAGGTATTGACCTTATGAAGGCCATTCTCTGTGGCTGTGCCATGGCTGTGGAACTCCCTCCCACTGGTGGGCTGCCTGACCACTGACCTCCCCTCTTTCCGTAGACAATATAAGACCTAACTGTTCTACCATGTCTTTCCTGAGGGAGATGGGCTGGGTGGGTTGGGTTAGGGTGGGGTAGGGGTAATTTGCTTTACTGTGGGTTTTTTACTTGTATTATTGTTGTTTTAAAATCTGTTTTAATATGTTGTTAGCTGCCCCGAGATGCTTTTAGCAGGAGGGGGCAGCATACAAAGTTTATAATAAATAAATAAATATTAATAATCCCTCCCATTGCCAGCCTTACTGTAGCCAGGTGGATGGCGGTGCTGGGCTCCTTGACATGTTCACCGTTAGGAAGAAGCAAGAGGGGGGGAAACCACACTCACAACAAGCAAGGATTGGTTGCTTAGACTGATTGCTGTTGCTTTAATTTTTAACTTTTGCTTTTGCTTTCCATTCTAGGTGCTCAATAAAGTATTCAATTTTCTCACTAAAGTCAGCATTCTGTAGCTACTAGTATCCAGTTACTGTGTCTAGCTGTGTCTAGCAGGTATACAGCCCAGTATACACCTTCATGGGATGGCAAGGGCTGGACCACCTTCTGGGGTCATTGGCTAGTAGGGGTTAATGACTGGCGCAGCTTCTTGCTCCCATGGTTTCTGCAGATGTGCATCATGGCAGGGGGTGGGATGTTGGGAGAGGCAGCGGGTCATGGATGGAGTGGGGCGGAGAGGGATGCCTGTCTGTTTCTTGAGCTGAACCTGTGAGTGGGGGCTGCATGGCAGCAGGGGGATGCCTATTTGTTAGGCTGGACATGCCCAACATGCATGTGGTGGCTGCGTGGCGGCTGCATGGACCAAACATGGGCTCCGGTAGGCTAACATCTTGTTTGTTAACACCCCTAATTGTAGTATTTTGAGAAAGGGTAATAACAGCTCCCTATTGTCATGCTCCCCACCACTCACAATTTTGTAAGCCTCTATCATGCCCCCCTCAGTCTTCTGTTCTCGAAACTGAAGATCCTTAACATGTCATTAAGTCTCTCCTCCTATGGGAGCCAAACAAAGGTTGAAGAAAAAGCTCAGGTATATGAGGTTGGATTTTGTAGTAAGGTAAATATGCATAGTTTGCTTGGGGTATGTATGAGGATGCTGTATGCATGTAGAGGGAATTCTTTTTTGATCGAATGTGGGATTAGGAAAGCTTCAAATAGAACTCAGTCTTTTAGATGTTAACCTTCATTGCCTTCCACAACTTGTGCCCTACTCTACCCAAACCTGACATTTTCCTTTGTAGCACCAAAATATTTTTTTATGAAAGCTAAACATGCTTAGAGATTACTCATTCTTTTAATTCTATGTGTGTAAACATAGTCCAGCGTATTAGTTCAGCTATTCCCTCTAGATCGTTGTGATAACACCCCCTAGTTGTTTCTTTGCCAGTGTTATGCTAGTTTTGGACAACACCACAGCACATAAACCCCTGAGTGGGTGCTGCCCATGTAAATCCCATGCAGGTGGGTGTGCTTGTTCCCACGCACACGCATGCACACCCATCCCCACTCACGGAGGCACCAGCAAAAATGGAGGTGCCTCTGTGTGTGTGGATGGGTGTAGATGGGTGTGCACCCATCTACACCCTTCCCCCACCCAGTGCATATGGATCGCAGCACACATGGACACACAGCACACACAGACCCCCCCCCCCCCAAGGGACATAGAATTACTGCCCCTGCCATCCCCAATAACACTAGGCAAGCATTTGTTAGCTTATGTTGTAAATGAATTACAACATTAGCGTGATCACTGCCACTCAGATGTCTGGGTGTTCATGCGTGGGTGCTGCCCATGAAAAAAGGGCCTAAATCAAAAAAGGAAGTTTTAATTTTAATACTGAATTCACAAACACCGAGTCATCTTTATATTACCAATTTGTGACCCTTTGTTTGGCAAAGCACTTTGGTTGACCTTGAGTATGAAAAATATATTCTTATTTAATAAATGGTTGTTTGGAATATGTAAATAAATATACATGGGAAAAACAGGGTTTTCTAAATAAAAAACAATGCTTTGAAATATGAAATAATAATAATACCTGAACACAGGTTCTGGCGATACACCTACAATTTAGTTATACACACGTGTGCCTCTGTCTTGTTCTGTCCCATCAGAGAACCACTACATTTTTATTTTATTTATTTATTTTTTGCTTTGGAGTAATTTTATTTTGGTTGGAAGATGCTCATAAATCATCTTCCAAGAGCTATACAGTTGTGAATTATACCAATTTGCTGTAGCAGTGTGCCGGATGCTTATGATGAACCTCTCCTGGTAGCACATATAGTTAAGGCTGTTTAGAGCAGATGAATCACAAGAAAAATGACAATCACTCATGTACACTTCTTACTGTCAATAAGTCAGAGATGTGTGCAGTAAGCATTAAGGGAAAAGCATAAAGCAAAAAAGGAGCCCAGTCATGTAGACCTTATGGCCCTGTAACTCCCACTGCACTCAAGACAAGATTAACTGACTCAAAGATTAAAAAAAACCCATGTAATAGAAATCTGCTTCCCACATGGTGCCTAGTGAAAGAGGAAAGGCAATCTGAAGCACTAAATTCAAACAGCCAGCTGGAGAAGCTGCTGGACAGCAAAGGGGAGTGGTAAAGCTGAATGAGGTTCAAGCAGAGTTACTGAGGACCAGAGCAGAGAAAATGAGCCAATTATATTTTAGCTATAGTCAGTTGTGATGTGTCTGCCTGCTGTTATGCTTCTGAGGCCCTTTACCCATCTATACGCACCTCCACCCATCACACACGCATGGAGAAATCACCGTTTTTGCTCGTTGCTCCGTGCATGTGTAATGGGTGGAGGACTGGAGGTGGGTGTGCATGCATGTTCGGGGGAGCACGCATGCACACACACCTCCCCAGCTATAGGAATTTCATAAGACTCACCAATGAATGAACAACGGGTGTTCATGTGTGGATGCTGCTAATGTAAAAGGGGCCTGGGTGTGGAAATGCCAGCTAGCTGTGGCCACTTTCTGTGACGAAGAATGAGCTGCTGGTTTGCTTTACTTTCAATCTGAAAATGTTCCTCTATAATGAGCATATGCATTATTGTTCCTCTGAACATATGGTTGACTTTTTACTACACTACAGCAGTACCGCACATGATTCACCTATCTGTAAAGACAGGTTGGTCGTTGTGGCTTTATAACACCAAGGAGGGGGCTATATTTTCAGCACTGTATTTTGTGGTTCAGTGCACTCCCATCAAAGATCTGATGAGAGGCAAACTTCTACAGACAAGTAAAATTCTAACAAAAATAACAAGCTTATAAAACCCAGATTACATAAAGAAGTTTACTCCTTCTTGAATAGAAGTTTAGAGATTCTGCAAACTCACCAGTCTACCCGACTCCAATAATTGTAGTTCTTCCACAAGGAGTGTGCAGTGGCTCGTGATCTTGGCAGTTGCAGTGCTGTTGTTCACCACTGCCAATATCTGGATCTTGTATTCTTACAACAAAAACCCTGAAATAAAAAGAAATTATACACAGACAGTAATAGGAAGTGAGTTTGCTCCTCATGGTTTAGTTAAATCTACAAAATTTATACTCATAAAATTATCCTCCTCCCTCTTTGAATTATAATTACAATTAAAACAGAGAATTTTAAGGATACAAATGAATTTCACATTACCACACACCTGTCTAGGTTACACAGGACCAGGCATTAGGAATACTAGCAGCAGCCTCAAGCTCTCACTCAGTCACCTTAGCTTCTCGGCAGGTGCAGGGTGCACCCTTGGGCGTTGGGGGAGGCTCAGCCCCTGGCTCCCCATCCTGGACAGAGAAGAGTTGGACTAGTGGCTTGAGAGAGTCCTGACTGCCGACTCCCAGACCAGTTCTAATCCGGCTGCTTAGTGCTGCAGCTCAGCCCAGACTGCAGCGCTTCAAAGTAGCTGCACCAAACTTTCAGGTCTGGAGAGGAGGTGCGCATGTGCATGCCATTAGTCTCCGACCTGCACACCACAGCAGGCCAGAGAGTTGAGAGACATCATCTACACATGCGTGCGGTGGGGTGCAAGCTGTGACTGAATGTGCACACCCGCTTGCTTTTCTGATGTGGCTGGGCTGGGCCGGACAAGGTCAGACTGGAGCTGCTCCCCCTGGGGTAAGGAAGCCTTTAAGTCCTACATTTGTGGTATGGGTGGCTGGGTGCACCATCCATACTGCTATCATTGGAAAGAGCCACTGGGGGAACTGTTGTAAAGAGCCCTATGACAGGGAAAGCGGAGGTATTTTTATTCATTTCTGGGCAGCAGAAGTAAACGAAACGCCCAGGCCAGGGACTGACTTGCTGATCAGTGTTAGTGAAGTTTGAACTGCAGCCAGAGGAGGAGTTGGGGTTAGGGAGCTGATGGCAAGTGGAGCCAGCAGCTGCCAGTCATGAGGCACTGGACAAGCAGGAACCAGGCAGCAGCAGGAGGAACTCTGCTCCATGGGCTTTTTCTCTCACATGACCAGCCACCACAGCGTTGGTGAGTGAGTGTCTGTGTGGAGGAGTGTGCCTCTCTGCTGCTCTCCGTGTTTGGGGTTTGTGTTTGGAACTTTGGCTGCATCCTCTTGGTGAGTACTAACTATTGGCTTTTTATTGTGGACACTGGGGTATGGGTGACGATTGGAGAAGGATGAAAATGAAAACTCTATCTCCTAGCTGCATATTTCAATAAGGGTCAGGGTGGTAAGGATGGAAGTCTGGTATGGTTCATTAAGTGCTTTGCCCCTTGGATGGACGGCCATTAGGGAAATATTCTCTACAGTTATTGCAGTTTTTTAAGCAAGCTATTTTCTGGAACTCAACAGACTGAGGGAGACTTCTGTTACCGTTTCTTTTTTAAACTTTACCATGGTTTGGTGAAAAAAATAACCGATAACTAGTTTGTAGATAGCTGCTCCTAGAAAAATTCTGGAATCGTCCCTCCTTTCTCTGCCCTGGATATAATTTTCGCAGGACCACAACAGTGTGAGGGAAGGGGGGAGGTGAAAGGGAAGAAGGGGAACGCACCCAAACTCTCGACACACACACCCCTCTAGCTTGGCACCCAAGTCGGGGTATAACAGTCCCTCAGGATTCTGTGTGGCCCTTAGATCTCCTATACAGGAGAAAGACAGATCATCATAGGGGAGGCAATCAACAGGGCCAGCTATGAGGCTCTCACACCCTGTGCGACCCACCGCCCACCACCCACGACACAACACCCACATGACACACCAGGGAATGGAAGGGTGATCCGGGAAGTGAGGTTCACAGGGAAAGGTTTCCATGGGAGCAAGGTGGGGGTGTGTGTGTCTAGGATGCACACTTCTGGGAACAGGAACCAGGGAGGGCACTAAGATCACAGAGATAGGACAGGGGGACATACACCAAACACACTGTACACTCACCCACACCTTCACTTGCTCACTCTTTCACACTTCAGTCAAGATTCAATACTCCAACAGGTTTCTGCACTCCTCTCTGCATGCTCTCACAAGGGGCCAGTTCCTCACAGGCAAACTGATCACCGGTGAGGATCCTTCTCATTATCCAGCCTTTTATCCCCCTTAGCCTCACTCCAGTGTGCACGGAGGTGCGCTGAGTGCTTCAACGCTGCTGGTAGCCCCTCTGTCCTAAGGCCCTGTCTGTGCGTCGCCGAGCACGCGTGGAGCGGGGCCTGCTAGCCCCATCCCACATGTCTCGGTCGTGGAGTCCTGGATGTTGCCACGGTCCCACCGGGAGAGGCGGTGGAAGCCCCGTCCCCAGAGATAGCTGCGGAGGTCCCTGACAAACAGTAGGGGAGGAGTTTATGGAAGACTGTAAAAGTGAAGGGGGGGTAGTGGAAATGTGTGTCAACTCTCAGCTGAGATACACAGAGACTGAGTTGATTCAAATGGCAAAAGTACAGTGGAGCTGCAAGGTGAGACCATGCAAATCCACTTAAACCAATACTGATGAAGCTGTTCCCAGACACAGACTTTGTTAAAGTTAAGAATGAGACTACATTTCCTTTAAAGAGAGAGAAATTGGCTTTTTGCTCTTTTATTTCCTGCACCAACACATAAAGAAAAATTGCTCAGTGCTGCTGTAACTTAACTTTTCCTCCTGCTCCTCATTAAGCTCATTTGTCTGGTGGTTTATAACTAGGGATGGGCAAATGCGGTCCAGATGTTCAGAGTTTGGACCGAACTCGGTCTGTTTGGAAGTCCGAACCAAACGTCTGAACCGAACTCTCGAACGACCGAACAGTTTGGTCGACTTCAGATGAGTTCGGGGGCAGTAAAAATGACTTTCCAGGGCCAAAAATTAGGTTTTGGTTTCAATTTCATTCGGTTTCACTATTTTTGAACGTTTGGCCAAGTTCGGCCAAACTGAACTGGGCTGAACCGAACCATCGAACCCGAACTCGGGTTTCGAACCGAACATCCGAACATCCAAACCGCGTTCTGTTCACCCATCCCTCTTTATAACATGTTCACTTTGACCCACATAAGCCTGAAATTTGGCCAAAAAAAGTTGAAACGAGGCCAATTCTTTTTTAAAATGGAAAATGCAATTTAGATCAGTTATGCTAGTTATTTTAAAAAAACCAAAAAACCAACAACATTGGTTTTGGCTTGTCAAGTCTTATTTTACTCCCTAAATGGCAAGTGCAGAAGCACGTTTTGAGATTTTTTTTTAGGACCAAATTTTGCACTAGCATATGGGATGAGTTTTTGAAAGGTTTCCTTGCTTAGGATTTTGACTCAGGGCTCTATGAAGCAGGGAAATGAATGCAGTCTCCAGGCACCTTGTGAGCTGGATGGAGTATTGTTGCTGGTTGTGTTGCTTTTTACTTGCATTTTGGACTTTTCCCCAAAATATGGGGTTATTGCATGTTGTATCAGTAGTGTAGGTTCGATACCTTACGGGGAGGGGACAGAAGATGTGTTCCTGGGGCAGGGGGGAGCATGGACATTGTAAGTTAAGGCTCCCGTAGGGTGGCCATATATGCAAATTTTAGAGAAAGTCAATGCAGCCCTGGAACTTGTATTTCTCATAAGTGTCCTCTAAAATTTGCATATATGGCAAACCTAGGCCCCTGCCTACAGGTTTCATCCAAATATAATAAAAAAACAAAAACATTAAAGCTGAAAATGTGTGTTCCATTAAAACCAATGGAAATTGAAAACAAAAGCAAATACAAAAACAAAATGTCTATATTTATGGAAAGGAAAATGATAGATTTAAATTTTTAAAAATGAAAACAAATAACAACATGGGTCCCTGGTGCACACCTCTAGAAGCAGCAGCAGCAGCAGTGACACAGCAGGATTCCAGTGCAGGGGCAGGAGGTGGCGTTGGTGCTGTTCCTGTGTGCGACTCTCAGTCCTTGGGGCAGCCACTTCCTGCAAGAACCATCCAGAGAAGGGCATGGGGTAGAGAGCATGACTTACAGGAAGCAGCTGCCGGGGGGACAGAGTAGGATTCCAGTGCAGGGGAAGGAAGTGGCAATGGTGTTGTTCCTGTGTGCGACTCTCAGTCCTTGGGGCAGCTGCTTCCTGCAAGAACCTGCTCCATCCTGGCAGAGAAGAGGATGACTTATAGGGGTAGAGAGCATGACTTATAGGAAGCAGCTGCCTGGGGGACAGAGTTTTTGTGGATGATGAGAGGGCCCCACAGGAGGGTCCTACACAGGAAATGCCCATCCTGGGGCTTTAGGAGTGCTGCTCCTGAGGCTACCAGGACTGGCCTCCCTTTGGGGCCCTTCCAATTTGAGTACTGGGTCATGGTCCCTACTGACCCTGTTTAAGGCTGGCCCTGCCTCAAGATTTCTTCTAACACTAAGAGATCAGGGTAATTTCAGATGTGATGGGCCATTTGGCCGGCCACGCTGAACCACAATCCAGGATCCGTTTCGGATTCCGGACAGGAATCAGTCTAGCCGTCCTTTAGATGTGCCGGCCTGATTCCTAGTGGGGATTGGGGAGGGGGAAGGACTGCATGACGTGATATGCGGCCGCACAGCCTCACCCCCCTCACTCCCCCACCCACCTTCCAGGAGATGGGCGGGCACAGCGGCCAATTCGGTCGCTGCGCCCAATCCCGTCCTGTGGTCAGGGTCATGGTCTGGGCCAGCTGAAGGTAGCAGATGTTACTTTCGGCCGATTCCGGATTGTGGCCACCGTGATCATGGTTGGGGCCCAATCCCACCATGATTATGGACCTCTGGATGGCCGGAGGTCCAGAATCATGGTCATTGTGATTCCCACTGGAGGTTCACTGGTGTGAACATCTGGAGGAACTCACAACAGACGTTATGGGAATCACAGCCACCACAGGGGATTCACTGTGGTTGGCCATGATCTCGTAACATCTGAAATTACCCTATGTTTCTCTAAGTCTAAGGTGGGGTTGTTGGAGATACAACATGCATTTTTCCAGGTTTTTGTTTCCGCTCTGTGGCAGCAGAGACAAAGTTTCATCTTAGAGACCCAGTCGACCTGGGGTCAAGGCCTGACATCACCCCCTCCTTTAGGGGGTAATTTAACTGACAATGAGTCTAATAGTGCAATGACTGAAGGGTAACTGTCCACAGATGTGGTATGGCAGATGGCTCACAGAGCCAAGACTTAGCAACAGAGTTTGGGGGAAAAGAGTACTTTACCTGCACTGAATTTATTTGGGGGACTGGGATACTGGATAGTTATATACAAAATGGGTTGTGTCCTATTTAAAGCCATATTATGTCTTTTGCATATTCTTCCCAATGGTGCATCTGTCAAACTGCCCGCATGTCCATGGATTGGACTTTGTTTTTACCATATTGTAGAACTTACAATATTTACCATATTGTTCCTGTTTAGAGATACTACTACTTTATTGCTATAATTCAGGAAGCTAGGGTAACTCCTGGCAATGTTATAAAAACAGAAGTAATGTGCTCTCTAAGAACACATGCCAAATGAAGGCATCAATCCTTACCAATTAAGAAGTTTATTATGTAAAGCACAGGGAAAAAAACCCACAAAAAGCTTTCATCTTCCACAAGGAGATCATTTCTGTGGTCTTCTTTGACCATGCAACTTGTGACTTTTTTTTTTTCTTTCTCATGTACATTTTATCTTGCAATTAAGTTAGGTGCTTCTTTAAAAAGGTTTATTCATACCCTCCAACATTTGATAGAGAGAAATAAGCACACTTCACAACACCCCTAATTTGAATACATTTACATCTATTTATGAAAATTTGTAATACCTCACGCAGACTAACTTTGGGACAGAGTTTAAAAAAAGGTGTCTGCATGAGAGGCTCTGTATAGACATATGTTTATATGCGCAGGCTCAAGTTGAAACCCAGCCTATTACAAAGTCAAAATTCTCAAATGGGTGTACTGACTTTGGCGCTAAAGTTTTAGTTTTAAAGACACTCACAAGATCACAGGTGGAAGCAGTGACAGTCCCTTTCAGCTTGCTAAACGATCATCTCACAAACACACCCATATCCTCCCTTTTTAGTTTTCATCTTGGTCCTGAGAGCACACAGCTCTCTCCTGCCAGTGTTACCTTTTTTTGTCCTTTGACAGTCCTGCTTATCCCAAACTTCTTAAAGTGACAAAAGGTGACCCACACCTGCCAGCAATGAATACACAATAGGCAAGGGAGTCACAGCTCTTTCTCCTCCTGGGAGAATGAAATTTTAATGACCTCCTTTATTATTATTATTATTATTATTAATAAACATTTATATAGCGCCAGCAGTGTACCTGGCACTTTACAAAGTAATAAAATAGACACAGTCCCTGCCCCTAGGGCTTACAATCTGAGAGACAGGAGCTGGGGGAGAGACTTAGGAAGGGGAACAGAGGGAGAGACAAGGGGTCTAACATTCATGAAGATGCGAGGTCTCAAGTGCACGTACTTGGCTTGGTTACGATGAGAATGACAGCAGGCAGGTCCATGTTGCAAGGATAAGGGTAAACCGATCGTAGGTATAGGAATAGTGGCTCAGCAGGATAAAGAGTCAGACAGAGCAGAGCGAAAGAGGTGAGTTTTAAGGAGAGATTTGAAGGTATGAAGGGAGGGGGCAAGGCGGATGTGGACAGGGAGGGAGTTCCAGGCATGGGGGGCAGCAAGTGAGAAGGGACGAAGGCGCTTAGGGGAGCAGGGAAGGCGTGGAAGGGTGAGAGAAGGGACAGAGGAGGAGCGAAGTGCACGGGCTGGAGTATGGAGGGCGATAAGTGCAGAGAGGTAGGGGGGAGCAAGGTTGTGAAGAGCTTTATAGGTGAAGACTAGGAGCTTGTGCAGGATTCGTTCAGGAAGGGGAAGCCAGTGAAGCGAAGAGAGGAGGGGCTGCACATGGTCGAAGCGACTGGCGAGGTAGATGACCCTGGCAGCAGAGTTTTGGACAGAGATGAGGGGAGAAAGGTGAGACCGGGGAAGGCCAGTGAGAAGGAGGTTACAGTAATCGAGGCGAGAGATGACCAGAGCATGAACAAGAGTTTTGGCAGACGAGACAGAGAGAAAAGGGCGAATCTTAGCAATGTTATGGAGGGAGAAGCGACAGGATTTAGCAACAGAGTCAATGTAGGGTTTAAAAGAAAGGGCTGAGTCAAAGATGAAGCCTAGGCTACGGGCTTGGGGGACAGGCAGGATGGTGACTCCATCAATAGTTATTGACAGTGAGGAAGGAGAGGAAGGATGAGGGGGGAAGATAAGGAGTTCAGTTTTAGCCATGTTGAGTTTGAGTTGACGTTGAGACATCCAGGTAGAGATGTCAGAGAGACAGTTGATGAGACGAGCTTGAACAGAGGGAGAGAGAGAGGGAGTAGAGAGATAGAGTTGAGTGTCATCAGCATAGAGGTGGTATTGGAAGCCATGGGAGGCAATGAGTTTGCCTAAGGATGAGGTATAGATCGAGAAGAGGAGAGGGCCAAGAACAGAGCCTTGAGGAACACCAACTGAGAGGGGGAAGGAGGAGGAGGCGGAGTTGGAGAGAGACACATTAAAGGAGCGGTCAGAGAGGTAGGAGGAGAACCAGTTATGGACAGAGCCACAAAAGCCAAGGGAGTGAAGGGAATCCAGCAAGAGTGAGTGGTCAACAGTATCGAAGGCAGCAGAGAGATCAAGGAGGACAAGAATGGAATAGAGACGTTTAGATTTAGCCACCAGAAGATCGTTGGTGATCTTAGCGAGAGCAGTTTCAGTAGAATGAAGGGGGCGGAAGCCAGATTGGAGGGGGTCAAGGGAGGAGTTGGAGGATAGGAAGTCAAGGCAGCGGGAGTAGACAACACGTTCAAGCAGCTTGGAAGCAAAAGGAAGGAGTGAGACAGGACGATAGCTAGAAGGGTCAGAGGGGTCAAGAGTGGACTTTTTGAGAATAGGAGAGACTGTGGCATGTTTGAAGGCAGAAGGGAAAGAGCCAGTAGAGAGGGAGAGGTTGATGATGTGCAGGAAGGAAGGGGCGACAGTGGGAGTAATGGAGGTGAGGAGGCGGGAAGGAATGGGATCAAGGGGGCAAGTGGAAGGGTTGGAGGAGGAGAGCAGAGAGGAGATTTCCTTAAGGGAGGCAGGGGAGAAGGAGGACATGAGAGAAGGAGGGGGAGGAGGGAGAGGGGTGGGAGTGGGAAGAGAGGAGTGGGAAGCGATGTCGAGGCGGATCTTGTCTATCTTGGAGGTGAAGAAGGAGGCAAGATCCTGAGCAGAAAGGGAAGAAGGAGGGGGAGGACAGGGAGGCTTGAGGAGGGAGTCAAAGGTAGAGAACAGGCGGCGAGGGTCCCGAGAACAGGACTTTATCTGACAAACCTTACACTGCATGGAGCTTGGTACATGATAATGAAAGCAAAAGGGTACTGTTGGAGGGTAGGACTGTAGCGGAATGTCGCAGCGGTAGCTATTTCCGCCGGAAACAACGTTTCCGCAATTAGTGGTACGGTGTGGCAGAGGCTTTCATTCCACTAGTTTCATTCCGCTATTCCACAGTTCTGCTTATTTAATTCCGCTACTTCCACAGGCTTCGCAGAATAATAGAAACATGACATTTTCGCTACTTCCGCAATTCTGCCAGCGCCACGAAATAGCGGAATAGCGGTTTTCTGCAATTTTTCCTCAGTTTCTGCAATTTTTCTGCAATTCTGCGATTTGCACAATGCCGGCGGAATTAGCGGAATGTCCGCAGAAAAGTTGCGGTGTGGCGCGGGCAATTCCGAAATGGCAGAACGGAATGACGGCGCGGTAACAGCTGCTGCCGCATCAGCCCTATTGGATGGTATGTTTACTTGGTAGCCCCTTAATCTGCAATCCTCTGTGGTGTGAATGTGTAGCTTCAAGATGTAGTCCTAAATATTAGGGATGGGCAAACGCGGTTTGGAAGTTCAGAGTTCGAACTCGACCAGTTCCGTCAACCAAACGGAACTTCCAAACTGAACCTGATTTTCTAACCGAACCAAACCGAATTTCCGAACTCGGTTCTGATCGCCCATCCCAATAAAATAATATTCCATTTAGTTCAATAGGGTTTTAATTTCTGAACTCTGGAAGTTCGAAGTTTGGACCAAACTCGAATAGTTTCGTCAACCAAACCAAACTTCCGAACCGAACTCGATTTTCAAACCGAACCAAACCAAATTTCCGAACTCGGTTCTGTTCGCCCATCCCTACTAAGTATATCGTATTAACTGTTCTACCACTCTAGTGTCCAAAAGAAGAGAGCATTTGTAAGTACATCTTTGAATGTGATTATTCTGTACTCTTGCAATTCCTTCTCCAAGTTCTCTAGAAAAGAAATGTTAATAATGCAGTTCATCATAGCAGGTTAGTATTGAATCTGAATACTTCCCTTTCCTGTTATGAATTCACTGAATTTTGTAAGTATGTGAAATAGCATCAAATCAGCATTCACTCTTTTATTTTACTGAAATTACCAGGGTTAGGTACTCCTCCTGGTGAGCTAAAAAAAATATTAATTATATCCATAATATTTTTATTGTCTGTCAGTGGGAAAGTGGCAGTAGCAATTCAAGTGACTGAGTGACAGGAAAAGATATTTAAAGGAGTCAAAAAGCAAATGCTACAACTTCATGCTGAATTTAAGTTGAAGAAATCATATTATTACGTTTCCCTTTCTGTATGAGACTAACAACAGTATTTTAAGAACCTGTCCAGGCATGATCCATAATATCACTAATATGTATGCACATACTATAATTTAACTGGTCTTTAATACAATTAATCTCTAGTGTGAAATTTCCCTAGTTAATGATCAACATAAAACATGGGCCATACTCTTAATGTAATTGTGGGACCTGAGTTCACATTCTGTAGACAATGGTTTTGGCAAGAAAATTCCATTAAGCTTTCATTTCACCCACTTCTTCAGAAACTCAAGAGAGAATCATTTTTAAATTTTAAACCGCAAAGGAGAAAACACATGCAATACAAGTGCTTTGTTTACAAGGACAAGCAATGGACCCTAGATGGAAAGTGCATGAGCTAGTAGTCATTTTGTTCAGGCTAGTAAAAAATATTCATAGGCATTTTGCAGAACCTCATATAAACACACTGAAGGCTCAGTTCAGACTGGTCTTTTATGGGTAGTCAAGATGGTGAGAAGGTGTAATCCATATTAGAGAAATAAAAAACCTACGGTTTTACAAACTTAGTTAAGGCAGATTCATACTAACCAAACTTTGACAAACCTAGAAATTGTCTGTTAAGGCTCCCGCCTTA
The DNA here is from genome assembly GCA_003113815.1 of Sphenodon punctatus. Classification (NCBI taxonomy): domain Eukaryota; kingdom Metazoa; phylum Chordata; class Lepidosauria; order Sphenodontia; family Sphenodontidae; genus Sphenodon; species Sphenodon punctatus. Next base: position 490,310 of record QEPC01009840.1, on the reverse strand, counting down.
ACTTCCACACCATGTAAGCAGTAAAGATGTTGTATGGCTTCGCATACTGTGCTCGCTTACAACTTAGGCTCCATGCACCCACACTTTGCCTTGGTCTTTCAGCTCCAATCCTCTTCCTTCGCAGGTTGGGAGCAACAGTAAAGCAGAGCAGAATGCTATGTAAGTGTTTAATAAGAATTTGGGTATATGTTGACATTAAATGCATGAAAAAGTGATGGAGGAAACATTAATGGTAATTTAGAATTAAATGATATCTTATTAACTGGTTGTGAAATAATACAATGGTGATGCATCTTTGGGAGTGGGGAGGCAAGATGCTGTGGAATAAAAAGGCAGGAGGGAGAGACGGTGGAATGATAGGAAGGAGGATATAAGGATGAAGTACAGCAGGAAGGAACTTGGTGGAATAATAGGAGGAATGCCTTAAGAAATTAATAGAATCACGATATTGTTGGTGATGTAAATGACTGGGAGGAGTGATAGGAGGCTATGGGAAACACTACCATGGTTCTATTAAGCACCATAGGTATGTCCTTGTTGTTTTACTCTGTATTGCCTCGTTGTGTTTTTCAACTCCTCTCTGGGTGGTGTTTTCTTTTTTGGGGGTGGGGTTGTCATCTCACACACTGTGTCACATTCTTTATTAGAGATGATCTTCATTATAGTGGTCAGGAGTCTTGTAATTTTTTGGGAGGTGATTAAAGTTTATTGGGTAGTCCAGACCTATGGGTTGTGTGTCATAAGGTTGGAAGGTAGTAGATTAAACTGGGGGTGCGTTGTGTGGTGGAAGCTGAAGTCAGAAGTTTTTTTATCTTCTAAGAGTGAAGTGGTGCTTACTGGGTCACAGTCAGTGGGGGGCAAATAAGTAGTGGGTTAGAGTAGGTGCGGATCCAAAATAAAAGGAATTTATATGTAAGGACATAGCTGGTCCATGTAGTTCTATAGTGACATATTTACATGCTGATAGTCGCCTGTGTACTGGAGAGATGTATTTGATCTAGTGGCACAGAATGGAGATGTGACATGTAAATTAAAGAGAAATTTTTGCCAGATTGGAAGTAGAGTAATGATGCAATACTAGACAGGGAGGAGCGTACCGTCCTAGCTTTAGTGTTGCCCCCAACCTGCAAAGGAAGAGGATTGGTAGGGATGGGAGAATGTGGCTCGGAAGTTCGGAGTTTGGACTGAACTCGACCAGTTCGGTCAACCATACCGAACCTCTGAACTGAAGCCCACTGTGGTGCATCCAGCTCCTGCTCCTGGTTTGGAGGCTTCAGCTAGTGGGATATCAACACGGTGTGGTCCGCATATAACATAATTGGTAGCTGCCTTTTCCCCACCCGGGGGGGGGGGGCGTGAGAATCCACTGATTTCATATAGGGCACAACGTTATTCAGGTACAAGTTAAATAGAGCTGGGGCCAGCAAGCAACCCTGTCTGACCCCGCGTTCCACCGGAATCGCCCTGTAGAGTGACTCTTGATTACCATATCTCACCTGAAATGTATTCCCCGAGTGCAATTTCACCATGAGAAAAAATAACCTAGGATCTATTGAAGAGGCCCTCAACTTAGCCCAGAGGCGTTCTCTGCTTACTGAGTCGAAGGTCTTCTTGAGGTCCACAAAGCAGAAATAAAGTTTTCCCTGCAGACCAATGTACTTCTTAATCAGTGACACAATTACCAAAATATGGTCTATAGTGGCCCTTCCCTCACAAAAGCCAGCTTGTTCCGGCTTAATTGCTCCAGACTCCTACATCCAAAGCTTCAGTCTGCCCAGCAAATATCTGGCGTACAACTTCCTGATAATGCTGAGAAGACTGATCGGGCAGTAATTGCTTGGGGGTGATACCTCACCCTTCTTATGGATAGGGATCAAAATGCTCCTAAGCCAGGAGTCAGGGACCACCCCGGTGTCATTTATAGGGCTGATGCGGCAGCAGCTGCTACCGCGCCGCGATTCCGTTCCACCATTTCGGAATTGCCCTCGCCACACCGCGAATTTTCTGCGGACATTCCACTAATTCTGCTGGAATTCTGCAAATCGCGGAATTGCGGAAAAATTGCGGAAAAATTGCGGAAATTGCGGAAAACCGCTATTCCGCTATTTTGTGGCGCTGGCGGAATTGTGGAAGTAGCGAAAATGTCATGTTTCCATGATTCCACTAAGTAGTGGAATTAAATAAGCGGAACCGTGGAACCGCGGAATGAAACTAGCGGAATGAAAGCCTCTGCCATGCCGTTCCACTAATTGCGGAAACACTGTTTCCACCGGAAATAGCTACCGCTGCGATATTCCGCTACAGCTCTAGTCATTTATAGTTGAAAAAAGAGGGGCCAAAAGATTGGCCCACCAATCAAGAAATGCTTTTATTAATTCATCCGAGACCATATCAGGGCCCTGGCCCTTGCCCAACTTGAGGGATGCTATTAAGGACCTGACTTCCTCAACTGTAACCGGCGGCCAACTCTCGAACTTGTTACCTGGACAAAGTTGTACAGGCTTGAGAATTGGGGGAACGTATGAAAACAGCTTAGTATAAAATTGTTCCCAATCATTTGAAGAAATAAGATGGGAGTTAGCTGTACTGCCCTTTCACTGCAAAGAGTGGATTAGCTTCCAGAATTTATTAACTTTTTTCATGGTAGCAAGGTGCAAATCTGACCATAATGCCCTTTGGAAGGCCAGTTTTTTCTCAGTGAAAAGGTTCCTGTAATATTTGCATTGGACCTGAAGTTGAATCCGAATCTCAGGCAATGAACCATTTCTTAACCTTTTCGTTAACTGTCTGAGAGAGGTCCTAGCATCCCTACAATCTCCATCGAACCAGGCCACCGATTTCTCCTGGTCATTTTGCCTACTCCTAGAAGTAGCCATGATGGTCAACTGTGGTTCGAGCAAATTCACCAACCTATTATACCGACCCAAAGTCACCAGGGGCTGCAAAGCTAACTCCTCACAGAGTAGCACCACCTCCGGTGCTTTAATAAACCCCTCAAATGCCTCCATAAGGGCCTTGGAGCGCTTGGGTCTAATTATTGGCTCTCTGTCCTGATTGTATGGAGGGGAAAAAAGATGCTGGGGAGGAACTCCATTCTTCCCCACTGTAAGGTTCAGTTCCAATAAAATAGGGAGATGACATGTATCTGGTCAAAAGTACCTGCAGCCCTAAAATACAGCTAAATGCCGAGCGAGAAACCAAAAAATAATCTATTAAGCTAGAGCCATTATGTGAATGGAAGGTAAACTTACCTTGCCTATCGCCCCCAACTCGCCCATTTACAATTACCAAATCTAGAGATTGGATTAAATTCTCCATAAGCTCACTTCTTGACCCCAGCAAAGAATGCCGGGGGCGGGGGGCGGGGAATTATGCAGAGACTCCTCTGAGGGTGCAATTATTATTATTATTATTATTATTATTATTATTATTATTAAACATTTATAAAGCGCCAGTAACAACCTGGCGCTGTACAGAACATATAATCAGCTGCGGTCCCTACCTGTGGCTTACAATCTAAAAG
>QEPC01009840.1:390866-485815 GCA_003113815.1 Sphenodon punctatus | reverse complement strand
GGGAGGGGAGCGGGGGGCGGAGGGGGGCGGGAGGCAATATCCCGACGGATCTTGTCAATCTTGGAGGTGAAGAACGACGCAAGATCCCGAGCAGCAAGGGAAGAGGGCGGGGGAGGGCAGGGGGCTTTGAGAAGGGAGTCGAAAGTAGAGAAAAGGCGGCGAGGGTCGCGGGAGAAAGATTCGATCCTAGAGGCATAAGCAAGCAGTCAGCTGGATTTCCCAGTCTGGTGTTAAAGTCTCCCGCCAGAAGCAGTACTGCATCCGGGTACTCACGCAGTGCCCTCATAATTACATTAGACATTTCCAGCCATGTCTCTTCAGAATAGTATGTCGACTTTATTGGGGGAACATACAAATTCCCTAAAAGCAATTCTAACCCGCCAGGAAAAAAACAATGTAATAACATAAAATTTGATTTAAACGCAGCCCCAAATTAACTATTTAAGATTATGTACTCAAAAGTGGTTGAATTATATATATTATGGGAATTTTATGTATGTGTTAATTGAATTATCTGTTTTTCCTTTTTAATGGCTTTGTAATTGTTATGACAAGATGTGTTGGCTTGCAATAGCTAAGGCCACGCAATAAATTCATATTATCTATCTATCTATCTATACAATATTACACAGGGATGGAGGAAAACACAAAGAACACAGGGAGAGGTACAAAACTGAAATGAAACCTAAATCAATCTAATAATCCTACTCTAAATTAATGCAAAAACAGGGGAAGGGAATCAGGGATGGAATATATAGAGGGAAAGGGAAAGGATTCAATGGAGGGGGGAGTAAGAAAACAGGGAGGGGTAAAAAATAGAAATAATTCCTAAATCTATATAATATAATCTAAATAAATGATAATATGGAGGTAAATGTATTGGATGGGTGAAATAGGAGGAGGATGGCAATGGATTAGGAATAGGAAGGAATAAAAACTGCTGGGAGCGAGGGAGACTTCTGAAAATGCCTGCTGTCAGGAACAGTGACTAGCTCAGAAGGTGTTGGAAAGGGGGTAGGGCAATGAGTTTTGTTACTTGCTGCACCCGCCTCACCGCAAGCCCCATTTTTCCATGCAGCCTAGCCCCCGTCCCTCATGCCAAGTTGCAGACTGTGAAGCCAGTGGTTTCAGAAGAAAAGGGATAGTGATTGGGCAGGCTGGCTGCTACTCCAAGCCTCTCCACCCCTGGTGCCTGGAAGTCTGCTCCTCAGCTGCCTCTCCCTCCCTGTCACATTTTTGCCTTCCAGCCATGTTCTTTTCGCCTGAACTCATCCAAACTCGATCCAAACCAACCAAACTGTCCAGTTGTTTCAGAGTTTGGACCTAGTTCAGGTTCAGTCAGTTTGGGTTTGGACATCTGAACAGACCAAGTTCGGTCCAACCTCCGAGCTTCCGAACCGCGTTCGCTCATCACTACAATTTAAAGGTTTTTTTACCCCATATACAAAGATTCCCAACCATGTTACATGGAGACTCTGGCTGTAAGACTTTGATGCGTCGCTGGTTATAGTGGTAATGAGTCCTTTCCCCCCCCTTGCTTTGGGCATGAGTAAGAAACCACGCCTTTACGCCTCCATCTCATCACTGCAGGGCTCCCTGGTTTACTGAGGGGCTGCGGTTTATGAGACAGAAACAGGTAGGCAGGAGGCTAGAGCAACGCTTCCATCGGACCCGCTCTGACTCCAACCGACTTCTCCATAGTGCCCACTTGAGGTCCTATGTTGAGACTGTGAGGACAGCAAAGAAGGAGTTCTTTGCTGCCCTCATAGCATCTGCAAAGTCATGCCCAGAGGAGATGTTTTGGGTGGTGCAGGGGCTGGTCAGTCCGGCCTCCCTCTGCCTGGACAGGGACTTGTCCCAGACCCACTGTGAGGAGTTTGTCACCTATGTTGCTGACAAGATCGCTGGGATTCAGAGCAAATTTGACAGTGGGTTGGGGACAGTGGGTAGAGAGCGCGAGGTTACGGAGACCCTGTCTGGTCCAAATTTGTGGGGGGGGTTTCAGGAAGTGACACCAGCCGATGCGGTGGATGTCCTGGGATGTGTGAGAGCCACCAGTTGTGAACTTGATCCTTGCCCGTCCTGATTGGTGAAAGCCTCCAGGGAGACATTGGGGACGGTGTTGGCAAGAGTGGTTAACGTGTCCCTGCGGCAGGGGAGGATGTTACCCAGCTTCAATGAGGCTGTGGTACACCCCCTGATGAAAAAATCATCATTAGATGTGGATGCACTTGCCAGCTACCGACCTGTCTCTAATGTTCCCTTTTTAGGGAAGGTTATTGAGCGGGTGGTGGAGATCCAGATCAGGTGCATCTAGACAGCATCGGTTTCCTAGACCCTTTTCAATCTGGGTTCCATCCCAGCTATGGCACGGAGACAGCGTTGGTGGCCTTGGTGGATGATATCCACTGGGAGATGGATGCAGGATGTTCTACATTTCTTATCCTGCTAGATATCTTGGCCACTTTTGATACCATGGACCATGGGCTGCTGTTGAGGCATTTGCGAGACCTCAGGGGTCTGGGTGGAACTGTTCTTGAGTGATTCTGTTCATTCCTCTCAGGGAGAAGCCAGCAGGTGGTGCTGGGGGGCTGAAACATCTTGCCCCTGCGCCTTGTACTGCGGTATTCTGCAGGGTTCCATTCTGTCTCCATTATTATTTAATGTATATATGCAGCCCTTGGGGGAGATCGTGAGAGGGTTTGGGGTGCGATGTCACCAATATGCTGATGATACTCAGCTGTACCTCTCTTTTTAAGCTGACCCAGACCCTGCTGTCTCATTTCTATCCCAGTGTTTGGAGGTCGTGGTGGAATGGATGCGGCAGAACAGACTGAAGCTCAACCCTGATATGATAGAGTTGATGGTGGTGGAGATGGCGAGGGAGGTGTTGGCCCCCCTGATAGGGGGGTCCGGCCTCCTATAGCTCAGCAGGTTTGGAGTCTGGGGGTGGTGTTGGACTCAGGCCTCTGCCTGGATCAACAGGTGGAGGTTGTGGCGAAGGCCACCTTCTGTCAGTTGTATCTAGTGTGGAGGCTGCGTCCATACATCTTCAGGTCAGACCTGGCCTCCCTCATCCATGCTTTCGTCACCTCGAGGCTGGACTACTGTAATGCGCTCTACGTGGGGCTGCCCTTGTTCCTGGTCCGGAGGCTGAAGCTAGTGCAGAATGCAGCGACCTGGCTCCTGACGAGGACGGGTCATCAGGAGCATATAACATCTGGACTCTGCATTGGCTGCCAATAGCGTGCTGAGCCAGGTTCATGGTATTGGTATTGATCTATAAAGCCCTTCACGGTCTGGGCCCCTCATACCTCAAGAACTGCCTCGCCCTCCGCATCCCAGAGCAGCTCCTTTGGTCTGCCGGGGTGCCTTCTTGGAAGTCCCCCGTATTAAGTGGGGGGCCACAATGGAGAGGGCATTCTCGGTAGCTGGGCCGTGACTTTGGAATTCCCTCCTGGAGGAAGCTCACCTGTCCCCAAGCCTTCTGACATTCCAGTGGGCTTGTAAAACCTGGCTGTTTGCCCAGGCCNGGTGGGTTAGGGTTTTATCTCTCCCCTTACCTTTTATTTTTATTTGTTTGTCCAACCTTGTTCTGGTTTTAATTGTTTGGATTTTTAAAGTATTTTTATTTTGATTGTTGTTTTTATTGAATTATATACTGCCCCGGGATGCCATAGGCATGGGGGGTGGCTAATAAATGTACTAAATAAAATAAATAAATAAATAAATAAATAAAATGAACCAATCGGAAGACAGTGATGTCACAGCAAGTCCTGTTGGCTGGTTTGAATTTTGTGTTTGTTAGTTTGCACCAATCAGGAAAACATCTAAGTAAATTTTGTAAGGGTCTAGCTGTATAAAAAGACTGTCATTAGTGAAGGCTTTTTAACCTACAACAACAACTATGGAGGGCCTCAAAACTCCAAATGATGCAGAAATTCCAGAATTTTCACCTTGTGCACCAGCTCGGAGATTATAAAAAAGATTGTACCAATGTGGGAACACACTGTCAATACCTCAGCCTTCCTTTGATTCAGAGAAGGATAAGGAAAATAGACTAGATCATGTACGCAGAGTTCTGATGACGGAAATAAGACAACGGGTGGTGAATTCTGACACCAAAGTAAGTAGACAAAGTAAGAGTGGGGTGGGGTGGTTGTATGTATATATGCTGAAGGTTTTTTGTGGGTTTTTTGAATTAACAGGCTAGCAAGGACAGTGAGCCTTTTATGAGACGATCGTATCAAAAGGGTTGGCTGTGGAGGAGAAAGAGGCTGAGGAAACCTATGTGGAAATGGATGGGGCAGGAAACAAAGCTTTAAAGAACGACAAGGATGACCATCCGAGGCTGGTGAAAAGTAATAATGAGAAGCCTGAGGATATGGATGACAAAGACTATATTGAAATAGATGGTGTGGAAAATGATGCGGGTGACCAGGCAGTGCCGCGGAAGGTGCAAAATGAGAGTTGTAAGGAGATGGATGATGAAGATTATGTGGAAATAGGTGGGGCTGAAACAGAGGGGAACGTTGTGATGGGGCCTACCAGGGGTGAACAGAGCGATGTGATAATAATAGCTGATTTGGATGATGAGAACAGCCAACCAGCAGCGAACAGCATTCAAGGAGCCGCAACAAAGATGGAAAATACGGTACGTTGATGAGTAAGAATGCTGGTAATATATGTAAATTTTTAACGAACACAGTAATTAATTGCCCTGGAATTATTTTTATATAGGAAAAAGAGGATGCAGGCAATTGTACCCCGGCAAGGAAAAAGAACCGGATTTCTGATGAGGAGGTAGAAATGTGTAAATATTTTGAGAATGAGGGAAGATTTGACAATGAGTGAGAGTCTAAAACTCCCTTTTCTTTTTGATTTTTGATAATCTTTTGAAGATTCGTCATCAGACGACAATGAAGACACCCATGACCATTTTTCTTTGAACCTATTGTACACATGCTGTTTCTGCATAAACAGGAAGGATGTTCAAAAAACAAAACTACGGGAGATATTTGGGAGGAATCTGAATATGCTATTACAACACATGTAGTTAAGGTGGTGATTATATGTGTAACGTGTGAATGTGCGAGGGTTGAATTGATGGATTATTTCAAATATGAATATGTATTTTATAGGAGTAATGCACAACGTCCAGGATACAGTTGCTTGTACCAGGACATGGATAAATCAGAGGTTCAGATCCATGTGGCAGTGGTTAACATAAGTCTCAACAAAATTCTTAGTATAGTGATGGCTGTGGGGTACAAACTAGAAAAGCTCCATTTGACTATAAAACATATACGTGAGGCTGCATGGCTGCCAAGAAACTTAGAGCGAACTAAGCACAAGATAGCCCTGATGACAGAGTTGTGCGGTACCATACCCTATGAAATTATGATAATGATACATAGAAGGGCCAGAAGGTATGCTGGAGTGGATCTATACACCTTTGGTAGTAGTAGGGATAAGGAGCGTGAAACGAGACCCCACAAAAACATGTTAGATTTTGATTAGGATAATGGGCTCTTCTTTTTCGACAGTGATGTTGACAGAGGATACCTCAAAGAGTGGCAATGCTATGTCCCATATTATCAAAACTGCTATTGTATATTCCATTTGTAATTGTGCGATTGAACAGTTGTTAGAAAAAATATAAGAGACACATACTATGTCGTCAGTATAGACGTGATCACAGTTGTTTTTATTATAATGAATTTGAAACAAATGAACAGATTCATATGTCATCGTTCATTTGGGCCTCAACAAAATTCTGTGTGTGATCATGGTGGTGGCTTATAAACTAAGGATGCTTAGGCTGAACAACAATACCATGATTGAGACAGTCTGGGAGGGTGCTAAGAAAAATGTGAAAAACCATGGACCATGATGCACACAATGTTGTAAGTGGTTCCATTACAAATGGCTAGAGAAGCCAGTAGACAGAGCCGGACATTGTTTCATGACCATTTATACCATGATGAGATGCATTATATCGATCATATTAAGAGTACAAAAATAAAAAAAACCTGGCTTTTAATTAGAATTATACATTCTTTATTTCAGAAGAAGGGCTAGGGAATGATTTCCAGTACTATGAAGGATACATCTTGACTTATAACATTGTTCAGGCAGTTGTAGTAAAAATCATTCAGCATTGTTTGAAGTAGCAGCTTCATGATAATTGTGCAGCATGTGTTATAGAACACCCCAGTCAACGTCATCAGGAATGCATGTTTTGGGATTATGAGGAACCTGCGAGGCAAATTAAAATGATCTGTTCTAAATTGAGTATTATGATGATTGTAAATGTCATTGTGGTTGTGGAGTTACAAACTAATAGGGATGGGCGAACGCGGTTTGGAAGTTCGGAGTTTGGACCGAACTCGAATAGTTCGGTCGACCGAACCAAACGTTTGAACCGAACTCGAATCCAGAAGTTCGGAGTTCGGACTGAACTTGAACAGTTTGGTCAACCGAACCGAACGTTCAAACCGAACTCGAATTCGAACGTTTGGTTCGGATGCGTTTGGTGAGTTCGGAATTGAATTTCCGTTGGTTTCAATGGAAAACACATTCTTAGCTGTACCTTTTGTGTTTGTTATGATATGTGGCTGAAGCTTGGGCTGTCTATACCTCCAATAGAAATCATTATGTGCACCAAATTTCAAAATAATTGGATAAAGGAATACGATTTTAGAAGCAGTTGAATTATTGTATTTTGCAATATTTGACATATACATTCTTAGCTGTAACTTCTTTGTCTCACATCTGATGTAGGTGAAACTTGTTCAGTTTATACCCCTTCAAATAGGAACTATCTTTGGTAAATTTCAGAAGGATTAGACAAAAGGTCTTGGTGGTATAAATAATTAATATATAAATGTATGTCTGACTATAACATCTTTGTAGTCCAACCAGCATATATGAAATTTGGCAGAACTATATATTTCACTTCCATGATTATCTCTGCCAAATATCAGAAAGATATTATAAAGGGTCCCAATTTTATATGCCTGTACAACATATGTACAGAAGGGGCCTATGCCTGGGATTTTCTCATGTCACTGTGGTATAAGATCGGTTTGTGATGCAAACTGGCCAACAGAAGTGTCAACCTAATAGCCTCATTCTGTTCTGGGACCATCCCAACATATCTCCCCCACTTGTTTCTGGGAAGTCAGAAGCATCTGTTTAGGAAAGAGTCAATAGAAATTCTCTTATGTCCTCTGTTTCAGTGCTGCAGGATGTGATTGATAGTTGGCCAGCCTGGATGTGTTTAAACTATGTCTCCTGACTGCTGGGATGCTATCTTAGAAGTCCCAGTTATGTTGCTTATGCCCGCCACAGGGCCGCCCCCTATGCCCACCTCGAAACCACTACCAATTGGTCCTGTAAAGCTAGAAGCTTGCAGTAATGTGTTTGGCCATTGAATGTGTCTGTCAGTCTTTGGGGTTGCTCCACATCCTTCCTCCTACAGTCTCTCTCCCCCTGCCATGCAGGGTGCCTGCCTCTGACTGGCACTGAATATGCTGATATTCATCTGAATAATGATCTTCACAGGGACAACATCAATTGCTTATATAATTGGGTCCCTTTATCAAAATCTCCTGTACATTTGCTGAAATGGCAGGAAAGGTATTTGATACATTCTTGTCAAATATCCTGTAAACAGAATGGAATATCAAAATGTAACAGCTGGAAATGTATTTTCAGGTTAATGTCTTATACCCTTGGGACCCTTTATCCACTCTTTCCTAAAATTGGCAGAAATATTAAGCATATGGAGGGATGTAATATGCACAAGTTTCATGAACATTGGATGCAAGATAAAGAAATTGTAGTCATGAATGTGTATGGAGCTTTTCTTAAAATCACAACATTCAATTGCTTCTAAAATTGGTTTCCTTTATCTAATTGTTCCAACGTTTGGTACACCTGGTGCCCTCCATTGGGGGTACAACCTCCCTAAATGTCATTAAAAAGTAATAAGAAACAAAAATGTTATAGCCAGAAATATGTTTTTTAGTTTCTTCCTTTTATTTCAAAAACCAAATGTCATTTTCAGTTCCTGATTGCACTGAACTAAAGAACTAACCAATCCCAACTGAACTGAATACCGAATCTGAACTCAACATTCGACCTGAACCACCAAACAGCTGAATATCTGAACTGTCAAACCAAATGCAGCCGAACCGAACGGGCGAACCTAAACCACGATCTGTTCACCCATCCCTACAAACTAAGGAGAGTGTATTTGATCAGAGATACCATACATGCTATTAATGACATTTTAAAAGCTTTCAAAAAGAGCAAGCACCCTGAAACTTTGATGACAGACATGTGTTAGAGGGTTTCAGTAAAACCTGGGCGGATGGTTTGTAAGAGGGTTCAAAATATACATTATAAATCTTTTTACCAAAATGCGGATGATCCATTAAGACTAAAAATAAGATGGTGATTGGTGTTTTGTTTTTTCATTTGCATTTCAGAAAACTGATTTAGAAGAGGGTGTGTGTGTTTATTTTTCTTTTAAGAAGGCTGTAAAATGTGGCTCTTTTATATTTTGTAATTTTGCTTAACAAATGTATAAATAAAAATAAAATAATTAAGGACTTTTGCTTTCTTGCGTCTATATATTTTGGTGTCCTAGGGGGTGGGGGTTAGAAATGACGGGGATGTTAAAGAACATTTATTACAACCCCAGACAGGCTGGAAGCTTTAGGGGTGTAACCAGTCTACACAGAAGTGATAAAAAGCAGGGGAGCACCCTGAGCAGAAGGCAAGTAGCTGAGTGGCTTACAGATCAAGATACTTACGCGCTGCACAAACAGACCAGAGTTAAAATTAAAAGAAATAAAACAGTCGTATCAGAGGTGGAAGCCCAATGGCAAGCTGATTTGGTGGATATGTCAGCCTATTCTAAGTTCAACGATGATTATAAGTATGTTTTAACCGTGACAGATATTTTGTCTAAATATGCTGAGGCAGACACTTTAAAAGACAAAATGGGTGAAAAAGTGACCAAAGCTTTTAAAGTTATTTTCAGCCAAGGAAGGGTTTCTCAAAAGCTGAAGATGAACAGGGGGAAAGATTTTTTAAACAAGATCTTAAAGAAATTATTAAATCAAGAAGGGGTTCTTCATTTTGTGACCAATAATGAGGTCAAGGCGGCTGTGGTGGAAAGGTTTAACAGAACATTGAGAACAAAAATGTGGAGATACTTTACAGTCCATAACACGGTTCGATACATGGATGTACTCCAAGCCTTTATGCAAAGTTAGAATCATAGCTATTACAGAACAATACAACAGTGCCCCGCATATGTGACTGCCACTAATTCTTTAAGGGTATGGAGAACCATCTACGGGGATAGTTTTAAAACAAAAACCCCCAAGTCTCTATTGAAGAAAGGAGACCATGTAAGAATATCTAAATACAAGAGAAGATTTTAAATAGGATATGAGCAAACATTTACCAACAAAATATTTATTGTGACAGAGATTGTAACAAAGGGCCAGAGAATCGTTTTCAAGTTATAAGATTATGGAGGTGAGAACATTACTGGCTCATTCTAGCCTGAAGAATTACAAAAAATAAACCATCATGAGGACCGTGACTACAGAATAGAAAAGGTTGTAATGGAGCAAGGGAGGAGAAAACAGAATTTTGGGGGGTAAAATGGGTAGGATGGCCTGAAAAATTTAACAGTTGGGTGGAAGCATCATGAGTGCAAGACATTGTTAGTAAAAAATGACTGAGGGTGTTGTTTATGTGACACTACCAAGTAATGCTTCCGCTGACGCCTTTCCAAACACTAGTGCTGAATTTACGATACAACTGTCCAAGCATTTAAATTTGCCAGGGAAGTGGGAGGTGGGATTAGCAGGAATCATCTATATGCATACCTAGGCCACCCTCAAGAAAAATGGCACATTTATAATGGGCAATGGCACATACTTGATACACACGGGCTATAATTCAAGCATCAAAAGGCTGTTGTCAGAGATCAGTGGGGAGATTGCGAAAAGACCACAGGCTGTAAAGGCTGAACTTGTCTATGACCCGGTGACCAGACTCATTGTATTAGAGTCAAAAAACTCTACTTACAGGTTTGCAGCAGTGGGACATTTGACTTGGGTCTTGGGAATAACCTCTCTGCAATACTACAGACAAGCCCTGCACCCCACCAACATCACAATTGGCAATAATTCTTTATACGTATACACAGATATAGTAGAACATCAAATAGTCGGGGACTACCACGTGCAGCTGTTGTGTTGTGTGTCTGTTAGAGGGGGTGATAATGATTGCGTCACCGTTACATACGACAAGCCACATTATGTTCCGGTGAGCAAACAAGACATCAGTACAGTGACTATTGTAACCAAGCCAAGTACGTGCACTTGAGACCTCGCATCTTCATGAATGTTAGACCCCTTGTCTCTCCCTCTGTTCCCCTTCCTAAGTCTCTCCCCCAGCACCTGTCTCTCAGATTGTAAGCTCTAGGGGCAGGAACCATGTCTATTTTATTACTTTGTAAAGTGCCAGGTACACTGCTGGCTCTATATAAATGTTTGTTAATAATAAATAATAATGACTATTGAAATAAAGACGGATCAGGGTTTCCCCATTTTATTTAATTACAGCAAGACAATTAAGTTGCATTTCCAACCCATAAAAAATGAAGCATGGTGATTATCAAAAGCTATGGGGAGCCGTCGGTTTATAGGAACTATTACAGGGTCCAGGCCAGTTATGCTCTTCCAGACTTTCGGGGACTACTCGTTATGTATAGAGTGGGCCTTGGAGGGTTATTTTGCAGTTTTTTTCGGAAACCTGTACCGTTGTTCAGAAGGGGCTTTGATATTGCTAAACCTCATATGAAAGCCACCGCAAAAAATATTGGTAAAGATGTAAAGAGTGGTGTATCCAGTGCCGTTTTTAACCGAATGGCCAGTGAAAAGGACCAAGAAGGGTCAGGGCTGATAGTGGTGAAGAAAAGGAAAAGAGCAGTACCGCATATCCCATTGATAGGTCCACTCAGACCTTTTAAAAGAAAAGTGGTCGGTAGACACAGAGGTCATAAATGTAGAAATGCCTCTAAGAAATGGAAGGTAAGAAGCCATCCTGGTAAATGGAACATATGTTAAAACAAACTATGGCGTTCATTCACTGCAGCTCTGAAGAATGCACCAAATCTGAATTGGACCTTTTTCAGATGGACCCCACCCAAACCAGTATTGAGAACATTGAGGTGCCGCCACTGTCTGCTTTAAACATTAATGCGCCATTAGAATTCTTTATTTCAGGCCATGGAGAACAATACATAGATCTGAACAACACGCTGCTGTACATATGCTGCAAGATTGTGTAAACGGACGGAATGAATATTGATGAAGGGGCCAAGGTTGCCTTAACAAATTACCCCATAGCGTCGCTTTTTAATCAGGTGGATGTGACTTTAGGGGATTGGCTTATTAGTCAGAGCATCAGCTGTTACCTTTATAGGGTGATGATAGAGCTGATTCTCAACTATGGTATTGATACTTAATGGCACAATTTACCATGGGCGGATTTTATAAGGATTTTATAAGGAAAAAGGTGAAACTCACGAGCAAACTGTTTTGACAGAGGCGGGTAATCCCTGTTTCAGACTCCGGGCCAGCCTCACAACACAGAGCAGGAAGGTGGATTTGCTAGGCACTTTAGACTGCGATTTGTTTTTTCAAGAAAAATTGCTTCTTA
Source organism: Sphenodon punctatus (assembly GCA_003113815.1). Taxonomy (NCBI): domain Eukaryota; kingdom Metazoa; phylum Chordata; class Lepidosauria; order Sphenodontia; family Sphenodontidae; genus Sphenodon; species Sphenodon punctatus. The sequence goes on along the minus strand of QEPC01009840.1, from coordinate 474,064 downwards.
ACGGGGTGGATGTAAGAATCAAACTCACACGTAGCAAAGATGCCTTTTGTCCGATTTTATCGGCCTCTCTGTTTGTGAAAAGGGTGAAAATAACACTGGGTGTGCGTTTGGGCTGAAGCACTTACAACAGCAAACACCAAGTACCCTATTGACTGCATGAGAATGAAAATGTTTAGCATACTGGCTGGTAGCAGAGTCTGTAATCAAGAAAACCAGTTTTGGGGACAAATTTCCAACTTGTTTGTGGATACAGACACTCAGAGTGGGACATACACTAAAAATCCATTTAATTTTAAGCACAACTATGCTAATTTTGTGGCCCTTTGTGTAGATGGTGAACAGGTTCCCTCTAAATCTATGCAGCCCGATTATGAGAGTGGACATTTTGTGAGGGGTACATGCAACTGGTGCAGATGAGTGGAAAAAACACAGAAGATCGCCCATTTTTATTTGGGCATGAACATTCTAACAGTGGCTACACTCTGTATGTCTTTGATCTGACCCCTGACAAGGAATGTGCGGATAATTATTCTTTAGTTAGAACCAGAAACCTGAGAGCGGAGATTTGCTTTGCCAAGGCCCTCGAAGCTAAAATTAACATGATCATCTATGCTGTTTTTGATAATGTGATCGAGATTAATCCAACCCACCCACCCACCCACCCCATATCCAGACGACCCTCTGGGATAGTGGTTAACACCCACCCTCACACTTTACTGAGTGAACATTGACTGTTTTTTCCAAAGCATGGCCCTGCAGGTTTTTTTTTCTCCTACAGCTTTTCACCAAAGAACCCTGTGTTTCCTAAATCTATCGAGGATTTTTTACATTGCAAGGCAAATGAAATCACAGAGACAGTTACAAAACCCTGAGGTTATGTCTTGTGGCTATCACTGTGTATTTTTCTTAGAAAATAGGAATAAAGGACTATCTTTTAAGCAGATATTAGACCTGTATACCTCTGATTTAGCAGCAAATGACCATATGGTGGTGCAATCTGTAAAACGGAAAAAGAATAAGAGCCTGTTTGGGCATACCTTGAACATATTTTGGCATGCCCAGACCTGTGGTTCTTGTGCAGAATTTCACAATATACATAAATAAAAACAGATTCAAAGAAAAAACAAACATCCCCTTGGTGATCTTTAACTCTATAACTTTTTTAAATTTAAGTATTATACAAAGTTATCCAATCAGGGATGGCAAACAAGCTCCTTCTTCTAGGAGGGACGTGCCTCGTGGGGGTTTGGTGTGTTTAAAGCCTCACTTTTTATGGAGAGGAAGCTCCTGCGTCATTTATTTCAACCCCCTTTTTAGCTTTGAGATTTTCTAAAAGCTCTCTCTGAGTTGCATGCCCCACCATGGATGTAGGAACGTTCAATTCCACCATAGCTTTCATAAAATGTTCCCAGCCCTTAGGCATTCACTTATTAGAAGGATCGTGCGTCTGCGTTTCCCTTTTGACTAGATCCAGAATATTAGATCCCGGCATGACCTGTCCCCGATAACAAAGGTCCCACTATTGTCCCACGAAGTCAGCTCTTTGTGCTGCTTCAATTTATAGATCAAAAGTTCAGGATTTTTTTTTTAAAGCAGGGGCCCACCATGGTCAGGACATCCTGAATGATAGAAGAGGGCTGTGTTTCGGGGGGTGGTGGGAGTTTCTCGGGTGCCAGTTCTGGGAAATAGAGGTTTAGTTTAGTGCTGTCTGCTTCACTTTGTTTGAAAAACACCAGATATCTCTGCAGCACACCTTCATAAAGCTTAGCTTTTTCATAATCAGTTAAATCTGTCCTTTGGAGAATGTCTTTCATTTCAGAGTCCAGCCGGTAAAGGTACAGCAAAATTGAGTAAGGGCCCTATAAACCCCCCTGATTGCTTTACAAGTTTCTTTTTGCTTTTTAGGGAGCGCCTTTTATCACTCAGCTTTTTAATCAGCACCCACCTTCTTTTAAGCACCGATAATTGTTGGTGGTTCAGGGGGGACATTTCCTTTTAATTTGTTGAGGGTGATGTTTGAGATAGTGACTATGAGGTCATCTGAAGCTGTACATAAAATGGCCTTTCATTGCTGCGGGGCCGCTTTAGTGAGGCTTTTTAAAAGACCCCAATTTCTCTGCAGTCTGACCGACATGATTGGCAGCAATGACGGTCTTTCACTAAATGTCAGGGCTTGTTAAGTGCCGCTATTTTTATGGAATTTTTTCAAAGTGTAAACCGTGGGCCAATCTGGATGGAAGATCCCCGTTCTCAGTCTGTAGGCTTCTGGGTTTGAAGCATTTAAATCTATCAGCAGGTAACCATAGGGAGTTTGGGTAGCATCCTCAAAAGCTTCTAGAAAAAACTGGGCCTTGCCTGGGTACATCTGATGGGCTAAAGTAGCTATCTGTAGCCTGTCTCTTGGACTTTTAAATAAAATTAGGTATTTTTCAGACTAATTGTATGGCTTTTTTTACCCTGAAAAAACATATTTTGAACTATATACATAATAGATAAGTTTTTTTGGTGTGTGTATTATAATCCTGCCCCAACCAGGAACACCCGAGTGGGGTGTACAACACCCGGGTGGGGTGTACAGACCAAATCACAATCTCTAACCACCACTACCCAATCCATCCTCTGTAAAATGGAGATGTATGTGTGTCTGCCTGCCTGCCTCTCTCTCTCTCTCTCTCTCACTCTCTCTCTCTCTCTCTCTGTGCCCCCTCACCCTCCTGTCCCTCGCTGTTTGTATGTCCTTGGGGCAGTGCCCTGTAAAAGCAATGTGTATGCCATTGCCTAGTAATGCTATAGAAATGATTAGCAGTGTTAGTAGTAATGTTTTGAATGACTTACGTTGTCTTTGCATGCTCTGGTATGGTATTTACAGCCCCTGCACTTCAACCAGTCCACGAACAGCTCTTTCAGCGGCTTCTGTATAAAAAGTATAAGCAAGCCCCTTAAAAAGGCTCAATCATAAGAAAAACTGCATTTTACATTTTTATAGTGTTTGTATGTGCCTAATGAAAATGTTTGTGAACCCCGTGGCTTTCTCTGCTTGTACGTCAAGCTAGAAAATGTTTTAACAGATAAAAACAGGAGCCTGGCTTGTGATTAAGACCTATGTAAGCAGGCACGGATCTCCCACTGTGAGCCTTTGACAGGAAAAAAAGGGAGGGAGAAGGGTGGTTTGTAGTTTGTGACAGAAGAAAAAAAGCTGTGTTGGGGGCTTTAAAATTTTGTCCGAGTTTTTTAAAAGAGCTCTCTCTCTCTCTCTCTGAGAAATGATTTTTTTCAAAATGTCAGCAGGCTAGTGATTCCATAAAATTAACAGTTTTAAAAATTAATTTATGATTTTTTTCCCCTACTAAATAAATTGTAAAAGAGCCCCCTAAACCAACCAACCAACCAACCAAACAAACAAACAAACAAAAAACAACCATTGGATCCGCATAACTCACCTTCCTCTCATTTTCCTGCTAAAAACTATCTAATCCCTCAAATCTTCATTTGTTAACTTGTTAGACTTCCATTTATACATTTAAATAATCACAAAACTTTAATAAAGCCTTTAAACCCCCCACCCCAACCCCATTATTCCAAAAACAAATTATTGTCTTCAGCATTAACCAACAATTACATTAATATAAATATAGTTTCAACACTAAAAGCACGATTGGGAATCTTTGTATATAGGGTAAAAAATCTTTAAACTGTATTTAAATTAACCTCTTATTTTACACAGCTATTTAATGTTTAATCTCTCTTTTCTTAATTCTGTTTCTACTTTCAGTGTTTTATTTTATATGTATATAGTATTAAGTAACTCAGTTTATTTTATAGTCATTATTTTCTCATTCCTTTGTTTTGTTTTTTTCTTTTCTTAATTTCATTTCTGGCTTTATTTTATATTTCATATGCATTAAGTAACCCTCTCCTAATGTCTCATGCTTTGATTCTCTCTCTCTCTTATACTCTACTATTAATTCTATTTATACAGGCTCTTACAGCTTTATACATTTTAATACAGTTACTGCTTTTTATTACACAACCACTTAAGGGTGAATAAAGTTTATATTAAAGTTAAATAGCACAAGCACAAAACACAACTCAGTAAAAGATTATCTTTCCATAAAACACAACCTATCCACATGTGTCAAGCACATCATTCAAGATCCTATCATTTTATAACCCTTAATATCAAATGATAGCATTTAATCGTAATTTTAATTAATCATTCCTATTTTAATCACATTGTTATTAGTATGATTAAATATTACATTGGAAGGACCTGTCATAATTAATATGCTTGACATTATTATTATTATTATTATTAACAAACATTTATATAGCGCCAGCAGTGTACCTGGCACTTTACAAAGTAATAAAATAGACACGGTCCCTACATAAGGTATAGAACCCATACTACTTGTATCCTTGTGTGCATGCTCTATTCCACTGATCATGATCATGTAAGTGTGAATTTTAGGCTTGGCCAGCCTACCATTGACACGACACCATCTACTGTTGGCCCACCATCCACCCTCTGACCCACCAGCCTTAGAACCCACCAGATGTCACTGCTTCTCTGTCAAAATGGCTTCTGTAGCCCTTGAAGCCGTCTGCTCATATCTGCTTGGAATGAAGTCCCACCTAGTGGCTTCAGCTAGCATACTCTCACCCACTTGACTTGCCTGATACATGGAAAATTCCATGAGTATAACTGTTCATGTACAAATGTTGCACAACCCCCTCCCCCATCCCATAGCTCTGCACATAACTCAGATCTCCTTAAAGGGACAGTCCTAATTAATCCATATGGGTTACACCTTTTCACCATCTTGTCTACCCATAAAAGACCAGTCTGAACTGAGCCTTCAGTGTGTTTATATGAGGTTCTGCAAAATGCCTATGAATATTTTTTACTAGCCTGAAAAACATGACTACTAGCTCATGCACTTTCCATCTAGGGTCCATTGCTTGTTCTTTTAAACACAGCACTTGTATTGCATGTGTTTTCTTCTTTGCAGTTTAAAATTTAAAAAGTATCTTAGAAATTGTTCTCTCTTGAGTTTCTGAAGGAGTGGGTGAAATGAAAGCTTAATGGAATTTTCTTGCCAAAACCATTGTCTACAGAATGTGAACTCAGGTCCCACAATTACATTAAGAGTATGGCCCACGTTTTATGTTGATCATTAACTAGGGAAATTTCACACTAGAGATTCATTGTATTAAAGACCAGTTAAATTATAGTATGTGCATACATATTAGTGATATTATGGATCATGCCTGGAAAGGTTCTTAAAATATTGTTGTTAGTCTCATACAGAAAGGGAAACAATAATATGATTTCTTCAACTTAAATTCAGCATGAAGTTGTAACCTTTGGTTTTGACTCCATTAAATACCTTTTCCTGTCACTCAGTCACTTGAATTGCTTCTGCCACTTTCCCACTGACAGACAATAAAAATATTATGGATATCATTAATATTTTTAGCTCACCAGGAGGACTACCTAACCCTGATGGTTTCAGTAAAATAAAAGAGCAAATGCTGATTTGATGCTATTTCACATACTTACAAAAGTCAATGAATTCATAACAGGAAAGGGAAGTATTCAGATTCAATGCTAACCTGCTATGCTGAACTGCATTATTAACATTTCTTTTCTAGGGTACTTGGAGAAGGAATTGCAAGAGTACCGAATAATTACATTCAAAGAAGTACTTACAAACTGCTCTCTTTCTTCTTTCGGACACTAAAGTGGTAGAACAGTTAATAAGATATATTTAGGACAACATCTTGCAGCTACACATTCACACTACAGAAGATTGCAGATTAAGGGGCTACCAAGTAAATATTCCCTCCAATTTATAAGTGTGACCCAGACATTCCCCAAAATGGAACAGCCCCCCATGCTGTGTGATCAAGGGCCAATGAACTTGGGCCAAAGAGTAGGCTTGGAAGGGCAGCCCCCAGACCAAAGGCCAGCAGACATGGGAAAAGGGGCTTGAAAGGATGACCCCCCCTCATATGAGATACATGATCAAAGGGAGGGCTTGTAAAAAGTAGAACCAGGATGGGGTCCAGCTTCCTTGGAACTTGGGAAAAGTAGGTCACTCATGTGGGACATCAGCTTGAACTTGGAGAAGGGTTGAAGGGAGGATGCCCAGAGTAAATCATGGAGCCATTAAAGAAAAGGGCATTTTTCCTGTTAACAAAGCATTGGTGATCATGACAGCAACATTTCCCAAGACAAGGAAGGCTATAAGCACTAGGGGTGGGACATCAGGGCAAATACCAGGTACCGGTTTTACCAGTTCCCGGATTTTAAAAAACTGGCTTACCGGATTAATACCGGTTTACCGGTACCGGATATTTTCCATTGATGATTTCAATGGGGAACTGTCACCATTTAAATCAATGGAAAAAACCAAAAACCTCCCCCCCCCAGACTGTGCGGGTGGAAGGGAGACACCCCCCACCCACCCTGCCCAGCCTGGATTTTTTTTAAAAAAGTTTCCCCTAAGTTTCCCCTAAGTCCCCTAGTGCGGGCTCCGGGCCGCCACCAGAGACCCAGAGCCCGCACCAGCAGCATGTAAGTAAAGTACCAGTACTGTACTGATCCCTGGGGTGGGGGTGGTTGGTTTAACACACACCCTACCCCAGGGATCACCCTACCTCCCCACCCAGGGATTGCCTACCTTGAGCTCTGGGCGGCAGCGGTCCGATAGCTTCAGCGCTGCCTGTGACTGCCGGCTTCAGCACGCTACTAGGCCTTCTGGGGAACTTCCAGAAGTTCCCTTGAAGGCCTAGTAGCGTGCTGAAGCCGGAAGGCACAGCCAGTGCTGAAGCTTCCAGACCGCCACTGCCGCCACCGCCGCCCGGAGCTCAAGGTGGGTGATCCTTGGGTGGGAAGGTAGGATGATCCCTGGGGTGGGGTGTGTGTTAAATCACCCCCACCCCAGGGATCAGTACAGTACCGGTACTACTTACCTGCTACTGGTGCTGAGCCGGCTCTGGGTCACCGGCAGCAGCCCGGAACCCGCATTAGGGACTTAGGGGAAATTTGTATTTTTTTCAAAATCCAGGCTGGGCAGGGTAGGTGGGGGGGTGTCCCACCTTTCACCTGTGCAGCCTGGACTCGGGGAGGGAAAGTGTTTGAGGTTTTTTGCATTATTTTTTTTTTACATTGCGGCCATTCATTTGTATGGCCGCAATTTTAAAAAATCCAGCACGGGGGGATCCGATACGGGACCCAATATACTGGAATAATCTGATACTGGTTTTACACCAAAATACCAGCAGTATCAGATACCGGATGATCTGGTAGTCCCACCCCTAATAAGCACCCTGAAAACCAACACCCTAGAATTCAGGGGTCACTTTGTGGCACTTGATTCACAACTGGTGCCTCCTTTGTATCAAGGAAGTTTCTTCCTTCCCTCCCTAACTATCTGCTAGCCACTTTTTATTTACCTTTCCCCCGTGTGTCAATGGTATCTTATGCATCTAGGATAGCCCTTGTTGTGATGGAAGTCGAAGTTTTGGTTTCTCCCCTCATTAGCCCATTGTACACCCTCAACTACCCATCATAGCCTCCCTATAACTGCCCCTGGTTTCCTCATCAGAGTCAGAGAAATCTTGGAACGCAGATACTTGCAGTTTGCTCTGTACGTGTCTGTGCTAAGGGGTCTCCCAGACTTCGATCTGCCCCTCTTTTTCTTCCAGCCCCCCCCCAACTTCACTGGTTCCTGGGATGCTGATCCCTTGTGCAATCAGCTAAGAGAGCTAAACCATAGGTCCAGCCTCTCTCTCTCTCTCTCTCTCTCTCTCTGTGCCTTCACCGGACTACCCCCCTTTTTTCTCCTATCTTACTTTCATTTTCCCCACAGCCACTTGTATTCTCCCTCGTTGTCAGGTGCCGTGGCTGCTCCACAGCGCGGCAGCTCTGTCTGTCACATGGGGGCCCTGCCCCCTGCACTCCAGGAACCAATGAGGCACAGGATTTAGTGCCACCACCCACCTCAGCACGTCTAGACAGCAGCCCCGGCACAGCGGACCACCCCGGGCATTCCCAGGATGCAACGGGGCCCTGCCCCCTGCTGCGCCGCTCTGCGTGCCTTCAGGTGCGCACAAGCGGAGCATGTACTTAAATTGCCGGCGCTGCAGAACACTCAGTGCCAGTGAACAGAGCTACTGAGTGACTGGAGAGACTGGCCCCTTGAAATCTAAGTGCCTTAGATTTTGATTGCCTTTGTGTTCCTGAGTTGTCTGCTGTCTCCCCCCTCTCCCTTCTTCCATGCTGTGGTGCTTCCCCTGCCTTCCCTTCCGTGGTTGTTTTGGGTTAAGTGTGGTTCCCCTGTGTGATTGCCGTGTGAGTGTTCACCTGTTCCCTTCCCCCTTACTGGGTGATTGGGTGTCTGAGTGAGCCTGCGGGCTCGTGCATTCTCCCCCTTCCCTCCCTGGGGGTCTTTCCTTCCCTCCCTTGCAGTGTGAAAGTCCTGTGGATACCTCCCTTGTGCCTGGGCCCTAAACCCTAAGCACCCCCCTTCACAGACCTCCCGCTCCCCTGTCACCTGAAAGCCTTGGGTGGTTGAGAATTCCCATCCCTTATTACAGCTCTGCGCCCTATGATGTTAGGGGCCTGAATTCCTGGTGCGAGAGCACGGAAAGGCCCACATACTATCCTGACAGGCTTCCTTAAAACCCCACAGTGTGAGCAGAGCCCCCTTGTGTGGAAACAGTGTGTGTGGGCAGTTTTCCTTCCCCCTCCTTCCCCCCTCCCACTGACACTTGTGTATCCCACCAGCCAGATCAGGGCTGTGTTTCTATATTTGGTATATAGTGTGTGTGTGTTTCATATCCTTGTCTTTTTGTAAGCCAATAAACCTCGTTCAGTTTTTATTGGAACATTTATCTCATTATCTCTTCTTCCATTTTGGGAGGGGAACATACCCTGACTGTGGCACGTACCTGTCCTCAGACTGATCCTTTTTGAACATGTGGAGACCCCTGGTTTAAGAAATTAAGCTAATTCCCCCTGAAGTTAAGGAACGGTGGAAATTGGGGTACCCACCCCCCAATAGTTATTAATAGAAGGGGGTTCTCCTGTTAACAGATTGGTGGAGAATGTGGGCAGTCATGTGGTAATCCACTCAGGACACAGGTGGATTGTCCATGGAGGCATGTGTAGCTATGACCAGCCGAAACCCCCATATTTCTATCTCTTTTCTGTGTCATCTACTATCTCCTTTCTCCTCTCTGGACCTGTGGATTTAAGAATTTGGGGTCTGGGTTGTTGGGGAGGAATAGTCTGGGGTTGTGGATATCGAGACTGTATAAAGCGGTCCCGGGATTGTAGAGGAATATGATCTTGGATTGCAGAGGCAGTCCAGGGATCTGTGTTTGGTCCTAAACTTGTGGAGACAAGTTTGGAGCAACTTGGAAATAGACTTGGGATTGCTAAAGGAAGTCCGGGGTTAGTGGAATTGTTAGTCTTAAGTTTGTGGAAGCAGGTTTGGGGCACTGGAGAGATGTTTGGATTTTGGGCTCAGGAAGAGGCACAGAGTCAGTTCTGGGAATCTTGGTGTCTTTCACCAGTGATATCAGGTGTGGGGAAATCAGAGTATCTGAATCTTGGGGTTGCATGGGCATTCTTGGGATGTTTGTGTCTGGGAGTTCTGGTATGGGTCCCCCAGTTGATAAGAGTATGTTGGTGTGGGACTGTGTCAGCTGCCCGGGGAGTTTACCACTGGAATATAGAGGTGGTACAGACTAATTCAGAGGGCTGCACCCGAATAGGCTCTGGAGGAACAGTTAGCACATGGGAAGAAGAGGGGATGCTGCACCAGGAGCAGGGAACAGCTAAATTAGAGAGACAGGCAGCAAAGAAGGGAAAGTGCCCATGGAAGCCAGGATGCTTTAAGACCAAGGACCCGGTGACCTCAGTTAGCAAGGCATACACTGATTACTGCTAAAAGTTTAAACCTTAAGGCAGTAAAAAGGATGCCTGTGCAGCTTGGGCGTTGTGGCGTGCCTGTGGGGACTTGCAGGATCTGCTAAGGGAAACAAGGCAGAAGTGTGAAAAGGAGGGCAAACCAGGACCTCTAAGGCTGCGGTGAGTCATGAGGCATGCGAATCAGTGATCCAAAAGCTGCGGGAAGAACTGGACTTGCACAAAGGTCTAGTAGCTGCTGTGCAAGTTGGAAATCTCCCTGGGGTGGGGTCCTAACTGTCCCTGATAGAAAAGCATAACCTGCCCACAGACGCCACTCCAGAGACCCCTTACAATCCCGCCTGGCAACCACCAGAGCAAGTAGCACCCATTGTGAATAGGGAGGTGGATTGTGTAGGGGGAAGAGGGGGTGAGACCTCTGAAGAAGTTAGGGAAGTGGTCCGGTGGACCCCCTCTCAGGTGAAGGCCATCATTGAGCAGGTGGGTCTACTGAACCCAGACACAGCTATTCCCTGGATGGCTAGGGTGTGGCAGATGTACCCCACTGCAGATGGGGTGGATCTGACACAATTGGCTCTGGCCAGCACGTCCCTTGCAAATTTGCAGGTCTTGGAAGCTGGTCTCAGCATGGCCGACCTCCATGGCGCCAACTGTGGTGAGTGGATGAAGGCAGTGCTGTGGGTCATGCTCCCAGGACAGAGCCCACACCAACTGTTCCTTTTGGAGACACAGGCCCCAGGGGAGCAGCCGGAATCCTACATGTCTAGGGAAAAACTGTTGGGAGCCCTTGCGGAGGTTGTGGTTCTTGTACAGAGAAATGGGAGGCCGGTCATGCAGTATGACAATCAGGAGTTTATACAGGCTGTGTATGCAGGACATGCCATCCCAGTCCGCATGGCAATGGGAAGAATAGATTTTTTTAAACTTACCTGGGAAGAACTCTCCACAGGCATCAAGCAGGTTGCGGATCTCATGAGGGAAATGGGAGGAACCAAGTGGACTGCTCGTAAGCAGAAACTAGAGCCGGTCCAGGTGGTAACTTTCATGAATAACGGCCCGCAGTACTCAGCCCCCTGTGTGCAGGTCACAAATCCTCCACCTAATGCCTACCCACAGAAAAGGCAACAGGGAAATTATGATAGCAATTTGCCCCCCAGAGCCAACCCAAAACGGGAGCCCAGGAACGCTCTTCACGCATATGTATGGGAATAGTTAAAGTCATATGGGGTAGATATGAGGCAGTTCCATATCCAGTCCCTGCAGGTCTTAGTAAATGCTGCAGCAGAGTTGAGGAAACAGTGAGGGCAGGGATTTAACCAAGCTCCCTCCCAGCCAGTAGCTGTAGTGGGGTATGATGACCCAGACAATAGAAGTAGGACCCCCGAGCAGCAGCAAATGTTTTAGGAGGTCCACACTATCTGCTAGGGCTTCCTGATTCCCAAGGGTCTCCCTCAGGTAGTTGCAAAACTACACCCGGATAAGTGGGGGAAATCCAGTGTTAGGGCTAGCATTGGGAATCTGGGAACTCTGGCCCAGCTCCTAGTAGATACAGGGGCCACGGTCAACATCTTGGACCCAGATTGGGTCAACGCAAGGGAGCCCTCTGGCAAAAGGGTGATATTCAGCAGGTATGGTGGGGAAACTCAGGAAGCCCCAGTATGGAAAAAGGTTCCCTTTGAATTGAGCAAACTAAAGGGAACCATGGAAAGTTGTGTTCACAAGGGCAAAGAAAAAGGGATCATTGAGACTCCATTTTTAAAGGAGTCCCAGCTAACAGTACATTTGGCTAATGGGGTACTGTGGCAAGTCTCAGAGGGTCCTTCCAAAGATTTCCGCCATACACCGCTGTGCAGCCTTTAAGGCACCTCTTCCTGTTCTCCCCTTGACCGATGATCCATGGACCCAGGAATTTCCCAGGGTATGGATTAAGGACAAGGGGGAGTGCGGGTAGGTAGAGGATGAGGTGCTCATTCAGGGAAAGGACACTCACCCCCCCTCACAGAAGTAATACAAATACCCAGCAGAGGTGAAAGAGGGAATTCAGACCACCATAGACAGTCTCTTAGAGCAAGGAGTCATGCAGTCCGTCTGTAACGCTCCCATCTGACCTGTTATTAAGGCAGATGGGGTGACTTTCCAAATGACTGTAGACTATCGGGATTTAAATTCGGTGACTCCTCCTTTTGCTCCGGTGGTGGCCAAATACAATGAAATCTCATCGTAACCAAGCCAAGTACGTGCACTTGAGACCTCACATCTTCATGAATGTTAGACCCCTTGTCTCTCCCTCTGTTCCCCTTCCTAAGTCTCTCCCCCAGCTCCTGTCTCTCAGATTGTAAGCCCTAGGGGCAGGGACCGTGTCTATTTTATTACTTTGTAAAGTGCCAGGTACACTGCTAGAGCTATATAAATGTTTGTTAATAATAATAATAATAATAAATAGTGGCATCGATATCAGCAGGGTCTTGCTGGTACTCGGTCATTGATTTGGCAAATGCATTCTTTGCGATCTCTCTTCACCCAGCCTGTTGGTATAAGTTTGCTTTTACGTATAAAAACCAGCAGTATAGTTTTACCAGGACTCCCCAAGGTTTCCATTCATCTCCCAGCATTTGTCACTCCGTGGTGTCAAAGATGTGGGATAAATTGAAGCCAGACTCGAAAAGGTTTGTCTTATCCTATGTGGATGATGTTTTGGTGCACTCTCTGGATAAAGACAAAACTTCAGAAGTAACTAGAGAGGTACTGTCAATTATTCAAGAGACTGGGTTCAAGGTCAACCAAGCCAAGGTACAATTGGTGCAGAAGGAGGTGAAATACTTGGGGATCAGTTTGGGAGAGGAGGGAAGGTCCCCGGATATCCAGAGGGTGGAAATAATTGCAAAATTGCATGCACCCACAGATTTGCACTCCCTCAGGGCAATACTGGGCATTCTGAACTTCTCCAGGGACTTTTGCAATGAAGGACAATGAGGGAAAACTTCTACTTCCATCACGGGGGGAACCTGATCCAGTATGTCCACGGACAAGGACACCAGGGCAAACAGGCTACCCTGGAAAGGGTTAAGGAAACTGAATGGTGGCCCCAGATGAAAGCTGATGTTGAGCAGTGGTGTGATAATTGTCTGTCTTGCGCGATGGTAAACGCAGACCGCCAGCTTACAAAGGCCCCCATTCAACACCAGCGCATTGAAGGTCCTTGGGCCAGGATCCAAATAGATTTAAAAGTCCCCTCCCCACCATGACGAGAGGCCACAAGTTCTGTTTGGTAATCGTGGATGCATTTAGCAATGGTTGGAAGCCCTCCCTTGTAAAAACAATACTGCCTCAACCACTGCCAAAATGCTTTTTAACATTGTCCTGTCCTGGTGGGGAGTCCCTTACTGCATCGACTCAGACATGGGGCCTCACTTTGTGGGGGAGGTGATGCAGGAACTATGTACAGCCTTGGGGATCAAACAATGATGCCACATAGCCGGACACCCCATTTCTTCCAGCCTAGTTGAGAGGACTAATCGCACCCTTAAGGAATCTTTAAAGAAACAGATTAGTCCCACTGGAAAAAATTGGGATGAGAAACTCCCAATAATTTTGATGGCATTGAGGGGTTCAAAGGCAGTAAATGCGTTTACTCCCTTCCAGGTCATGACAGGGAGACAAATGTGCATGCCCGAGAGCTGGTGGTTAGGAACCAAGCTTCCAGGTTCTTGGGAGAACAAAGCTGTCTCTGATGAGTGGGTGCAATCCTTGGTGGAAGAGATAGCAAAGGTCCACAGGCAAACCGCCATTAGCCTTGGGATAGCGCAGAAGAATGTAGATAAACGGCTGGGCTGGATCAAAAGGCCCATTGTGTGGAATGTGGGGCAGGCAGTAATGTATTGAAAGTTTTCTGCCCCCAAACATTCTTTAACACACAAATGGGAGAGTCCTGCCAGGATAGTCAACAGAATTAGCCCAGCCATCTATCAGGTGGAAATCCCAAGGGGAAAAGGAAACCAGCCCTGGAGAAAGTATTTTCACAGCTCACAGCTCAAGGAGTGGGCAGGTAAACCTGTGGCTCCCCCAGCAAGCCAGCCCCCAGATCCGGACAGCTCTTCCACCCCCTCTCAGTAGAAGGACTCTCGGCCTCAGAGAATCACTGGTATCTCAGAGTTGTATGGCAGCCATGAACAGAAGGGGAAGAGCCAGAAGACCCAGGGAGCAGATGTACCCCCCGCTTGATGGTATGTCAACAAATCCAGCCACGAGGCTTGCAGCAAGGGTAAGCGGCCTAATCATTAGGCAGACTTTCCGTTTCAGGTTTTGTTATAATGAAACAGGGGGACCACATCGGTCTCTTATTGGTGTGGCCATATGGAAAGCAATGGGGGGAGTCATTGAAAAGGTGGTCATAAAAATCGATCACAATGACTCCTCGAGGTGGGAACTGTCCATGAGGGAAAACTCCCACGTGGTTCAGTTCTATGCTGGCATGATTAGAATTAGAGGAAGGCTGGGGAATAGATACCCCGTCCTGGAGGGGGGTCAGCCTCCATCAGCGCCCATCTGCCGAGAGATGTGGGAATTTGATCTGCTTATTGGATACGTCGGCAATGATGACTACAAAAAAAAATAAATCCAGTCCTTTGCTCTCCCCTACCTGGCTAATAGTCACCATGGTGTGCACATGGCCTTCTGGGAAGAGGGGCTTCCTTGTCTACCCTCCCTGATCTTTTTCGTCTCATATCCAGATGCAAGCGGCGATTGAGAGGACTGTGGCGCTCAGACCTGTGCCAGGAACGGAGCCTGTGATGTTTATTGGAACCAGCTCTGGGCATCCACTTCGGCGTGCGGCTTCCCAGCTGGGACAGCAAGCAGCACAAGCTGCAGCTCCGGGAAAAAAAAAGACCACAAGCAGCCCCCCTCCCCCCAGTTCCAAAAGAACTTCTCCACCTCAAAAACCTGAATCAAGCCTCCCAGCATAGCTGCCAGAACTTTGGAAACTAGTATCTCTGGGAAGGGTCCCCGCCACGCAGAACTTTTCGCATGGCAGTGGAAGTTGCCTCGAGAGTCCTGGGCTTTGGAGCAGAAGAACTTAGACCATTGCTCCAGCAGTTATTCCAGCTTCAGCCAAAGAAACTTTTTCTTTTCAAATTCTTTCAGCTTTTGTCAACAGCTGAAAATCATGGACCCTTATGTCAATTAGGATACACCTGAATGGAAGTATCCCGTTGAATGGGGATTCCTTGTTACAGGTACAGACTGGTAATTTGGTTCAGCTCATATGGCCACGGGGTTTTGGAGAGAGTTGGTGAATTAAAATTTGGGACAAGGGACCTAAAATGAAGGAGAGATCCATAAGTATATGGGAACTCTCAAGGAAATTAATGAGCCATGGCCAGGCCCACATGTACTCAAAACTAGTTTGACCTGTGGCAGCACTTTTGAAACCTTTGGGTCCCCCTGAAGGAAGCCCAGAGGAAGCTAGCCAGAATGTATATGTAACAAGCAGCTCCCAGGTGTACCTATATATATATGTTTATTGATTTTGTTGAAAAGTTGAATTATTGATTTCATTGTGTAGTTTATGTAGGGGTGGAACATCAGGTCAAATACCAGCTACTGGATTTACTGGTTACCGAATTTTAAAAAAACAGAGTGCCGGATCTGTGTACCGGTTTACCGGTACCGGATTTGTTCCATTGATTTCAATGGGGAACTGTCCCCATTGAAATCAATGGAAAAAAACACAAAAAAACTCCCCGCTCCCCCTCCCAGACTGTGTGGGTGTAAGGGGGGGGAAAATCTACCCACCCACCCTACCCAGCCTGGCTTTAAAAAAAAATATTTCCCCCCGAAGTCCCTGCTAGTGCGGACTCCGGGCCGACCCAGAGCCCGTACGAGCAGATACTAGGGTGATTCCTGGGGTGGTGGGTGGTTTAACACCCCCCCACCCCAGGGATCACCCTACCTCCCCACCCAGGGATCGCCTACCTTGTGCTCCGGGCAGCGGCAGTGGTCCGACTCCAGTGGCTTCAGTGCTGGCTGCTGACTTCAGCGCTACTAGGCCTTCCGGTGAACTTCTGGGTTTCCCCGGAAGGCCTAGTAGTGCTGAAGCCGACACCCACAGCCCTTGCTGAAGCCGCCGGAGTTGGACCGCTGCTGCCTGGAGCGCAAGGTAGGCGATCCCTGGGTGGGGAGGTAGTACTAGGTAGGGTGATCTGATCCCTGGGGTGGGGGGGTTAAACCACCCCCACCCCAGGGATCGTACCCGCTGGTGCGGGCTCTGGGTCGCCAGCGGCAGCCCGGAACCCGTACTAGCAGGGACTTTGGGGGGGAATTTTTTTTTTTAAAGCCAGGCTGGGCAGGGTGGGTAGGGGGTGTCCCTCCTTCCACCCGCGCAGCCTGGACTGGGGAGGGAAAGTAAAGTAGGTTTTTTGGGGGTGTTTTTTTGTTACATTGCGGCCATTCATTTGAATGGCCACAATGTAAAAAATCAGGTACGGGGGAATCCGGTAACCGGGCAATTACCGGGTTTAATTCGATATTGCCGTTACACCAAATACCGGCAGTATTGGATACCGGATGATCCGGTAGTCCCACCCCTAGTGATTTCCCCCCCTAGGTATCCTTCCCCCATGTATATTGACATCTTCCCTAGATATTAGCCCCGTGTCTTATTAATAGTGATTTTATTACGTATTACAGTACGTATTACTGTACTGTACTTTCTCTTTCTTCCTGTTTCTTCCTGCTCCTCCCTCTTGGTTTCCACACCCCCCCTTCATCACCCAGAACGGTCCACCCCCACCCCTCCCCACCTTACAGTTGTAAGCATCAGATGTTCCCACTATAAAGGGGGACTCTTGCTGAATTGAGGTTCTGGTGGACTGGTGTTTGGATAGCTCCACCTGACCACATTGGTCATAGTCTTCCAGGAACGGGCTGATGTGGTACATGTTGTGAGTGAAAGTGTTGGACTAGGCTAACCATGGTTTGGGTGTGGCACATCCTATAGTGCTCCAGATTGTTATGTAGGGGCCGTTTTAATTAAATTAAAAGACCCCCAACAGGGGGGTTGATAAGTGTGACCCAGATGTTCCCCAAAATGGATACAGCCCCCCATGCTGTGTGATCAAGGGCCAATGAACTTGGGCCAAAGGGGGGGCTTGGAAGGACAGCCCCCAGACCAAAGGCCAGCAGACATGGGGAAAGGGGCTAGAAAGGATGACCCCCCCATACGAGATACATGAGCAAAGGGGGGCTTGTAAAAAGTAGAACCAGGATGGGGCCCAGCCTCCATGGAACTTGGGAAAAGTGGGTCACTCATGTGGGACATCAGCTTGAACTTGGGAGAAGGGTTGAAGGGAGGATGCCCAGAGTAAATCATGGAGCCATTAAGGAAAAGGGCATTCTTCCTGTTAACAAAGCATCAGTGATCATGACAGCAACATTCCCCAAGACAAGGAAGGCTGTAAGCAACCTGGAAACCAACACCCTAGAATCCAGGTGTCACTTTGTGGCACTTGATTCACAACTGGTACCTCCTTTGTATCAAGGAAGTTTCTTCCTCCCCTCCCTAACTATCTGCTAGTCACTTCTTATTTACCTTTCCCCCAAGTGTCAATGGTATCTTATGCATCTAGGATACCCTTGTTGTGATGGAAGTAGAAGTTTTAGTTTCTCCCCTCGTCAGCTCATTGTACACCCCCAACTACCCATCGTAGTCTCCCAATAACTGCCCCTGGTTTCCTCATCAGAGAGAAAAATCTTGGAACGCAGATACTTGCGGTTTGCTCTCTACATGTCTGTGCTAAGGGGTCTCCCAGACTTCGGTCTGCCCCTCTTTTTCTTCCAACCCCCCTCCCCCCCCGAATTTCGCTGGTTCCTGGGCTGCTGATCCCTTGTGAAATTAGCTAGGAGAGATAAAAAATAGGTCCAGACTCTCTCTCTCACCTCTCGTTCTCACTGTGCCTTCACTGGACTACCCTCCCCTTTTTTCTCCTATCTTACTTTCACTTTCCCCGCAGCCACTTGTATT
Organism: Sphenodon punctatus; assembly: GCA_003113815.1. Lineage (NCBI taxonomy): Eukaryota > Metazoa > Chordata > Lepidosauria > Sphenodontia > Sphenodontidae > Sphenodon > Sphenodon punctatus. The sequence goes on along the minus strand of QEPC01009840.1, from coordinate 456,107 downwards.
CTCCCTCATGTATCCCATGAGCCAGACCGGGGCTGTGTTTCTATATTTGGTATAGGTGTGTGTATGTTTCATATCCTTGCCTTTTTGTAAGTCAATAAACCTCGTTCAGTTTTTATTGGAACATTTGTCTCTTTCTCTCTTCTTCTATTTTGGGAGGGGAACTGTGGCGTGTACCTGTCCTCAGACTGATCCTTTTTGAACATGTGAAGACCTCCGGTTTAAGAAATTAAGCTAATTCCCCCCGAAGTTAAGGAACGGTGGATATTGGGGTACCCACCCCCCAATAGTCACGAGTGGTAGGGGGTTCTCCTGTTAAGAAACAGTACCCTTTTGCTTTCATTATCTAAGCTCTATGCAGTGTAAAGTTTGTCAGAGAAGGGGGTCAATAAAATCTCATTCTCCCAGGAGGAGAAAGAGCTGTGACTTCTTTGCCTATTGTGTATTCATTGCTGGCAGGTGTGGGGCACCTTTTGTCACTTTAAAAAGTTTGGGATAGGCAGGACTGTCAAAGGACAAAAAGGTAACACTCTAGCAGGAGAGAGCTGTGTGGTCTCAAGATCAAGATGAAAACTAAAAAGGAAGAATATGGGTGTGTTTGTGAGATAATCCTTCAGCAAGCTGAAAGGGACTGTCACTGCTTCCACCTGTGATCTTGTGAGTGTCTTTAAAACTAAAACTTTAGCGCCAAAGTCAGTACACCCATTTGAGAATTTTGACTTTGTAATAGGCTGGGCTTCCACTTGAGCCTGCGCATATAAACATATGTCTATACAGAACCTCTCATGCAGACACCTTATTTTTCTAACTCTGCCCCAAAATTAGTCTGCGTGAACTATTACAAATTTTCATAAATAGATGCAAATGTATTCAAATTAGGGATGTTGTGAAGTGTGCTTATTTCTCTGTCAAATGTTGGACGATATGAATAAACCTTTTTATAGAAGCACCTAACTTAATTGCAAGATAAAACGCACATGAGAAAGATTTTTAAAAGTTACAAGTTGCAGCACTCAAATTGGAAGGGCCCCAAAGGGAGACCAGTCCTGGTAGCCTCAGGAGCAGCACTCCTAAAGCCCCAGGATGGGCATTTCCTGTGTGTGACCCTCTCATCATCCACAACAAACTCTGTCCCCCAGGCAGTTGCTGCCTGTGAGTCATTGCTCGCTACCCCATCCCCTTCTCTGCCAAGCTGGAGCAGGTTGTTGCAGGAACTGGATGCCCCAAGGACTGAGAATCACACACAGGAACAGCACCATCATCACCTCCTTCCCCTGCACTGGAAGGAGGTGGCAATGCAGCCCTGCAACCTGTATTTCTCATTAGTGCCCTCTAAAACATGCATATATGGACACCCTACAGGAGCCTTAACTTACAATGTCCATGCTCCCCCCTCCCCCAGCAACACATCTTCTGTCCCCTCCCCTTGCAGGCAACTGAGGCTTCTAGCACTGGGGTGGGGCAGGCCCCAAGTGTAGCAGTCTTTCCGCTCCCCCAGTAACACACCTTCTGTCCCCTTGCAGGTGACTGAGGCTTCTAGTGCTGGAGACTAGATATTGGTACTGAGACAGGATTACAGGGTAAACAGAATTTTATTCTCCTTTATCAATGTGACCACTTTTAGATGGGTGTCCTCTAAAAGGGTGTTCCATATATGCAAATTTTAGAGGGCACTCTACTTACCGGCTTGATGGAAGCGCTTCCTGAAAAGCCACCTGGCATGCATCTAGATGCACCAGAAGTAGCTGATCACCATAGAAAACATGGCTCACGTGGTCTCCTTGAAGTTGTATTTTGAAAGCCTCAAAAAACTAATCCTTACATTTGATGCAATTCTTGGAATGACCACAAAATCTCACGAAGGTTCTCGAGAATCTCGTGAGATTAAAAACACCTCTGCACATGGAGAAAACCTGTAAAATGCTCTGCATATATGGAACATGTATGTATCTGGAGCCTGGTGACCATTTTGTGCATGAGCAGAACTTTTTTTGGGGTTTCTTGAGAATCTCGTGAGAATGCTGTCAACCGCCAATTCTCATGACATTTTCACTCTAGGTGAGAACTCATTTCACCCCTAATCTGGAGTACTGTTATCTGCCATTGTAACAGGGTTGCCTTTCTCAGGGTGAGTATTCCCAGGACCAGCCCTAAGCAGCCAGTCCACAGTAGGACCTTAACTCCACAGTGTCATTATTTTCATATAGCGTTCCCCTGTCCTTCACCAATACACTGTTCTATGTCCCATCCACAGAAGCACAGTCCATCTTACAAAGGTCTCTGGATGCCTTTAACACAGGTCCCTCCTGGTCTAGCAAAATCCCTCCTGAAGCCAGTCTAAACTCACAAAGTTCCCAAAGTCAGCCCTACCTTCTCGGCTACTCTTACTCTGGAGCAGATCTTACCCTGAGCTCCTGCTTCCTACAAGTTCTCTCTTTACTGAGCTCTCAGCTCAGGGTTTATCTGGCCTGGCTCAGCCACGCCCAAGCTCAGGTGGCCCCAATTAGTCTGCAACTGATTAGTACTTAGGTGCTATCTCTCCTCCTGCAAGCATCAGCATTCCTTTTAGCACCTGTTTGCTGCCAGTGCTATCTTTAAAGGGCCAGTAGCCCAAATAGGCTGCTCCCTGCTACAGTAATTGTTTGTTTGTTTGTTTGTTTGTTTGTTTGTTTGTTTGATGGATGTATCTTTTCAGTGACCCCAGAGGTTGGTTTGGGTCATTTGCTCATATGCTTCAAAGGAATTACCTGTGGAAATCTTCAAGGACTTATTTTATCACCCTGGTTGTTGAATATATATTGGAAGTGTAACTTGCCAGACAATTTGTACTATAGTTAAATCAGTATCTAGTGCTGTCCTGTGTGTTCGTGCACTTCTCTCTGTCTCTCTCATTAGTTCTAAACAGACTACTTTGTGCACAGCCAAGATTTGGATTACAGGTTGATGACTTCTATTATTAAGATAGAGAATGGTGATGCTGCTGTGATGAAAAACCAAAGAATCTTTAGTGGGACATGGATAATTTTATTTTATACTGTGACAAAGATTTTCAGAATCTGGGAATTGTTCTGGAGCCCCAACCTTGGCAATTGTTCTTTAAATCCCATGTAGAATTAGTGAACAAAAACATCTTTATTTTCTTCTATGTAGTCATTTATAACCCTTTCTCTTGAATCTGCAGCTTCCCACTCTGATCCATGGATTTTTAACTTGCAAACTGAATGACTATGGGTGCAGCCACACAAGACGTTAACCCAATTTGGGAAGCATTACTACATATCTGGCCAGATTTATCCCATGATGCAGTGCATTGTATGGTCAGTGGCTGCCAGATCCTCACCCCACCCTGGGATGGGGCGGGCAGTCAGCTGCTAAGCAATGCATCCTCCAAAAAAGGCCAGGGATGCAGCACAGTGCATAGCAGCATTGTCAAATGTGTGGTAATGCCAGTGCAGCAGGAGTCCAGGCATCACCTCGAGACTGGACTATTGCAGTGCACTCTACGTGGGGTTACCTTTGGTGATGGTATGGAACGCAGTGACCCATCTGCTTACAGGGATGGGTCCCCACCAGCACATTACACCAGTGTTTCATTCTTTGTACTGGCTGCCTATAGTCTTCTGGGACCAATTCAAGGTGGTGGTTTTGACCTATAAAGCCCTAAATGGCCTGGACCCCACTTATCTTCAGGATCACCTCACCCCCAGGTCCTGGACCAGTGCCTGTAGTTGGCCGGGCTCTGGGTATCTCAGGTGGTGACAATGAGGGGGAAATTCTCAGTGACTGCACTGTGGTTGTAGAACTCTCTGGGGCAGGGGGAAGATTATATGGCCTGCTCTCCTCACTAGTCCAAAGTGTGGCATCTACAATGTCTTGCCCTAGGGCAGGCAGGGGATCAGGCCTTCCTCATGTTCTGTAGCTTTACCCCAAAGGATGAGGCCTCACAATGGTGAGGTCCATTGCCATGATTGAGCAGTGGGCGCATTCACCATTCCCATGCATCAATGTCATGGCTGGGGGTAGGATAGTGGGTTGGCCAGGGGATGGTGGGTTGGGTAGGGCCAGATGCCCATATAGATGAGAACTGAGAAGACAGATCTGAAAGACATAATTTACTTGGAATCAGTGGGTAAGGCCACATGAGGTGTTGTGGGCCCGATCCCCTGAGTGCCCCACTGTGGACAATGGGCTGGTGAGGAGAGCAGACCACATGATCTGCCCTCTGTGGGGAAACTAGGAGGGTGGGCCACTGTCAGAGGTTCAGCCACACTCCAAGCCAGGTTGAGGAGCAAGCCACATATGCGAGTGCCCTGTCCTGCCCACCCATCATCCCTAGTCAACCCACTATCCTGCCCCCAGCCATGACATGGCCGAGGGGAATAGTGAACGCACCCGCTGCCCAGCGGTGTAGGTGGACCTTGCTGTTGGGCGGGGTAGCTTGGGGATCGGCCACATGAGTGGTTTGTTGTCCCACTTTGGGCTGCTTTACCCCCCTTTTGACAAACTTACTACGTGCTGCATCAGTAGCCTTGTCTGACTGATGAATTGTATGTCAGCCAGCTGACTGCCCTGGGGTGGAGCTGTGTGAATATCTGTTGGCCACCAGCCATAAAATCCACAATCAAATATTTTTATTGTTAGCCAAGGCTATTACAATATATAATAACAAACAACCAGCAACACGGCAATGTAAACAATACAAGATCATAAATCCATACCGGGGAATACATTATACATTCCCAAATACAAGCTGTAAACATTAGCATCAATTCTATTGAAAAGGAAGAATAAATCGGGACAAACCAGGACGAGATCCCCCAAATATCCACCAAGGAATCAAGTAAAAACAACAGTCATAACCACCTCAATTTACAAGGGGTCCCAAACAGACTTCCCTAATCTGCAGATATATCCAACAGAACCTAGCCACTGATCTGGCCATCTCCGTATCCTTGCAGTTTAGAAGAATCTTGGACAGCATACCCAAATCTCGCTGACCTGCACAATAACGACCCAACAACTCCCTTCTAGGGTCGTTAAGGGCTGGACAGCGGAAAAAAACATGAGTGCAGGTGTCAGGTTCCTGCAACTCACAGAGCTGACATAATCTGTCCTGTTTCAGGATACTCCTGTATCGCCCCCCTAACATAGCCGAGGGGAAGGAATTACATCTAAATCGGGTATACACCCATCTACAACCCGAGTCCAACCAGGAAAATAAATAGCTGGAACTTGGGCAAAGGGAATCAGCCAAGGGATAATCAGGTGCAACTTCCTGAGAGGCCAAAAGGGCCCTCTCTTGCTGTAATTCTTGATCACTTAGGCACCTCCGTATCAAGGTCAAAGAGCCTGACATTCTAATCTGCCTCAAAGATTCATATGAGAAACCCAGATGATTAAATACCACCTCCACCTGTCTATCCCAGGAACTGAGAAACCCGTCAGCCACCAACATGGCCAACAGGGAGCTATCCTGGGGAGGTAAAAGGTATACTCTAACCAAAAAATTGAGGAGTGATAATTTAGCCCTCAATCTCATGGTAGAGCTGAATGTTTCCAGCTGCAAAAGCACCTGAGGAGTTCCCCTAGGAAGCCCCAAAATCACTCACAGCAATTGATTCTGAATGGGTTCCATCTCAGAGAGGAAAGCCACACCCCAGGCCGGGAAAGCATATAAACATTGCGAGATAACCTTGGCCTTAAAAAGTCGCAAGGCCGGTAACACCAGTCTCACCCCCCGATGGGAAAAAATAACCAAGAATGGCAGCCGTAGATCTTCTCGCCTGGCATCTAACGGCCTTCATATGGGGTGCCCAGCTCAGGGATGAGGCAAAGATAACCCCCAGATACTTAAAGACTTTAACTTGTTCTAAAACATTAGGGGCGGGCCAATCCTCAATTGATGACACTTACAAGCACCTTGGTGCCCCATAACCATGACCTTGGTCTTACTATAGTTAATTCAAAGATCCTCCCTTACACAATACTCCCCAGAACATTGCAACGCTCTCCTCTGTCCAACCAAAGTCTGAGATAATAGGACTGTGTCATCAGCATACAGGAGGGCCGGGACCCTCCTAACGCCAATCCTGGGGGCATGTGTATCTGTTTCCCTCAAAAAGGGGATCATAACATTTAGAAACAGGTTAAACAGTACCGGGGCTAGAAAACAGCCCTGCCTAACCCCCCGAAGAACCGCGACCAACTTAGTTAATGAATGAGCTGTAGCAGAGCGGACTCTAATCAGGTTATTTGTATGAACCTTTATTAAGAGAAAGATTAAACATGGATCCATGGAAGTGTTTCTCAGTTTGTTACTAGAGAGAGACTTTGGATCAGAGTCAAACGCCATACTCAGATCTATAAACCCCAAAAAGAATTTGCCCTGACGAGCTACATACTTTCCACCCAATGTGGAGAGAGTAACTATCTGGTCCAAGGTGGATTTCCCACCTTGAAACCCCACTTGTTCAGGTTCCAAATAACCAGTCTCCCTCAACCAGTCCTGAACTTTTCCCAGCAAGAACTTAGTGTAAAGTTTCCCCACCACACTAAGAAGACAGATGGGGCGATAGTTCTCAGCGAGGGAGGGATCTTCTTTCTTGAAGATTGGCACCACAATTCCCCTAAGCCAAGCCCTTGGCAACTCCCCATCCTCATTTATTGCAGAAAAAAGGGGGGGTCAATAAATTGGCCCACCATTCAGGCTGACACTTTAACAATTCTGGGAGGATAAAATACTCTCCCGGGGCCTTCCCTACACATAAATTGGTAATAAACCCAATTACCTCATCCCTGGATACCGGAGGCCAAGGTGACAGACAATCCCTAGGGGACAAACAAACCGAACCCTCTAGAGGGCTGGAGAATATATTAGAGTAGAAATCCACCAAAACTGCAGGGGGAATACAAAACTCTTGCTGACCCGACCTACTTGGGTGAACAAGGTCCCAGAAGACCTTATCATCATTTAGGAGGGTGACCCTCTGCAGCCCTGCCCAACCCTTCTGTTGCACTGCCAGTCTTTTAGATGATATCAAGCGCCTATAGTCTCTCCTCAAGGACTGTAAGGCCATCCTAATGGGCCAGGCGGCGTCCCTTTTTAATCTCCTTGCGAGCTGCCTCAATTTAGCTCTCATACCACGACATTCATGGTAAAACCAAGAAAAAAGCGTTGGCCTTTGGGGGACCATCCTTTTCTGTATCACTATCAGGGGGGAACAAAAGGGCTATCAAGCCCTCAAAAGTCTCCAAATACCCCCCCTCCTTTCCATAATCTTATCTATAAGCACACCCACCTCCACCCTTCGGGAAAGACCTCAAAGGCTAATCTAAGGTCCTCAGACCACTTAACATGGACACAGCCTGTGACCTCTTCCCCTTACCCCATCCCCTGTCCTTGGTTCCCCCAAGGGTCTATAAGAGACAATTCTATTGGGAGATGGTTGGTTTCAAACCTTGGGATTACTAACAAAATCAAGAATACTAGAGAAAAAAAGATCAGACACCAAAAAATAATCTATAACATTAGATCCCTGGGGTGAATGGTAGATGAAGTCCCCATCTGGGTCTCCCCTTGAACAACCATTCATCACCAATAATCCCCATTCCTCCAAAAAGCCTTCCAACTGGCCAGCCCCATGGCTGACTACCATATCCCTGGAGGAACGGTTACTCCCCAGATGTTCAAAATCATCCAGCCTTACAGAAGCCTGCTCGGGGGTTGAGACCCCCAACCTAATGTTGAAGTCCCCCCCAAATATCAGCCAAGCCCCCGGATAGGAATCACAAGCCCTGGACAATATCCCACTAACTCTATCCCAAAATCTAACACAAAAAAATGGGGAAGAAGGAGGAGGCAAATATACATTTCCCAGTAACACCTCCAATCCAGATGGAAATAAACAATAAAACAAGGCAAAATAGGCTCCTATAGAATCGTATAATTTAACCTGAACCCACAAAGCTGTAGAGACAAGGAAGACCAGGCCTACCTACATGAACAGGGGGCAAGGCATTTAAACAAAACACTGTGAATCCCTTGCAAGAAAATTCCTCCACAGACCAAGCTTCCTGCAATAAAATAAAACTATAGTCCGCCAGGAAACAGAAAAAGTCAATATCAAGACAACGAGCCTTCCATCCCGAGATGTTACAACTGAGAAGCCTAAGGGTCACAGGAACCAGACCATGATATCATTATGCCCCTGTAGAGGGAACACTACCCAAAAGGGAGGTCCCTCCTCCTTCCACAATCTCACCCTGGGACACAGGGGTCTTAGAGGGATAAGAAACAGGTGATAAAGATTTTAATTCCAGGTCTGTTTTGGGGGGGAAGATGAACAAAGAGTTCACACCTTTCAAAATCCCTTCCCCCTTCAGAGCCCTCACCCCCCCAACCAATAGGAGAGAGAGATCTATCAAGACCAGCTGCAGCTACAGATGGATCAATTCCGCCACCTCTCCCATGATTCACAGAGCAGGGAAAGAGGTTCTGAGGGTTTGAGGCTGCTTTTAAATGAGGGCGCGCTGAAGCGCCTCCCAAATGCTGCATTAAAGTAAAGCCACCGGAAGTGGCGTTCTCCCCATTGCCGGCAGCAGCGGCTGGAGACACGGGACTTTGGAGCGGCGCATTCTTAAGCCTAATAATTGAAGTCTTAAGAATGTGCCACTGCAAAGCCCCGTGTCTCCAGCCGCCGCCGGCAACGGGGAGAACGTCACTTCCGGCGGCTTTCCTTTAATGTGGCGCTTGGAAGCGCTTTAGCGCGCCCTCGTTTAAAAGCAGTGTTAGTCCTACCACCCTCCACGGCCTCCACACAAACAGGAAGATTGGGTGAGGCAGACAGGAACAAAGTCTTCCTCCTAGTTACTACTAGTCTATAGCCCTTGTCCGACTGAGAGGAAGAATGGGAAGATTTTAGTCTTGACGCAAAATCCCCCAAATTTTTAGATAGAGTCCCAAACTGGTCCAGCAAGGCCTTTTGGCCCTGAGGTTGGTGAAGATGTAAGGGGCCAGAATGAAGAAGGCTCAATCCGGGTGGCCCAAAAGGGGCCACCCCCATTATCGGGGGATCAACCTCCATATTACCTCCCACAGCATCCTGGTCTATATCAGATAATGGCCGAGAATCCACCTCCCGCATTTCTATAGGGGGTTGGGTTTTAACCCTAGGATATTTCCCTCCCTTACTAGAGATCCTTACAGACTTCCTTGACTCAACCTGAGAGGAAGTGAGGGGATCCCCTCCTCCTTTAACACCCACCTCCAGCATCTGAGGCTGGTCTGGGGGGCATTTCCCCCAGGAAAAATCTACTCTATTTGCCCTACTACGAGACTGCATTAAACTGCATCTAGAACTATTTGGTCCCACCTGTAATTCTTTAGATCAGAGATCACCCTTTGTCATAAGAAAATGCTCTGGGTCCCTCTGAAACGCCCTAAACACAAAAATTCCTTTATTGTTTAAAACTGGAAGACCTTCCAAAATCAATATAACCCAACTGGGAGAATCAAACAAAATATTAACCATACGGCACTCTTTGCAACTAAAAATAATATCTACTGAGACTATATTATGTCTGGTAATAGGTTCATGGAGTAAATATCGCAGATGTTCCGCCACGTCTAACGGGGTACTCCAAAGGGGAAATACCCCAGAACCCAAAGGATAAATTGAAAAAATCAAATTGCAAGAAGAGGCCCTAAATGATACTAACCCATCAGGGTCCACTAAACTAGAATCCAAATTCCTACTGAGAGGCAGCTTAGGTTTCCCTAAAGCAGCTGAGTCAAGAGGTTTAGGGACATTAGTAGATCGAACAGAACAAGGGCCCCTCCTACCTAACTCAACTGATTGAGGGGCGATAGCACAACTAACACTTGGCTGAGCCAAGTCCTTTTTATGATCAGGGTACAACCCTGGATCCCCAATGAGCTGGACATCCTGGCTAAGAAACAAGGTCAGGGTCTCTACCTTATCGTTAATCTGATTTAACTGAGCAAACATAATTGCATCGTTTCAGTTGTTAGTCACATGCTTAGATAAAAAGCTAGCCAAACCCACGTCCTCAATGGCCCCCTGCCGACTAATCAGAGATACATGGGTAACTGATGCCAGAGAGATCTCCCGGGGGGTAAAAGGAGGTAGCGGCTGGCAAAGGTCTTCCCCCAACAAAGTGCAGGATGTAGACAGTGCCGAAAAGCGATTAGCAAGAGGGAGATCTCTCAGCAGTCCAGGATCCACTCTAGGCGAGGCTAGAGGAGATATTTCCAAAAAAACTCTCAATTTTTCACTGCTTTAATTGTTTGTCCGCAGGAGGAGAAGGATTGGCGGCTTCCACCCTAGGTCTACTAGTTAGCCAGACTACGGGGACCTGCTGCACCTGGCCCGCGCCTAAGGCCGCGTGCACAAGGGCGCGTCCTTGCGCGCATGGCCCCCAGGCACGCAGGCCATGGCGTGCACCTACGGCGCTGCCGCAGGCAGGGCACCACCCCCATACACCCCAGCCCCTTGAAGATCAGGTGCAACCGATCAGTACTCGTCCCCACCAGCACCTGGAATACACTGGCCTCTGGTAAGCCCAGCCCCACTCTTTGTCAGGTAACACAGCTAGCCCTCAGCTGACACAACAGAGCTGTGAATAACAGCGGCTCCCAACGACTCACAGGCCCGGTCTCTTTCACTCCACAGCGCTGCCGCAGGCAGGGCACCACCTTCATACACCCCAGCCCCCTGAAGACCAGGTGCAGCCAACCAGCACTCGTCCCCACCAGCACCCGGAACACACCGGCCTCTGGTAAGCCCAGCCCCACTCTTTGTCAGGCAATACAGCTAGCCCTCAGTTGATACAATGGAGCTGTGAATAGCAGCGGCTCCTGACGACTCACAGGCCCGGTCTCTTTCACTCCACCACCATAAAATCCACTGCATTGCAGGGTAAGGTTGCAAATGGTGGGATAACGCTGCCCAAAGTGGATTCACTGGATGCTTCAACATGAGGCTTCCATTTGAAAGAAGGCAGCAAGAAGATGATGGCTAGTTGCCCATGTTAAGATCTGATTAATTTGCCTTAAAAATACATTGTAGTATCTTAATTTATTTATTTATTTATTTTACGAATTTATATCCCGCCCCCTCCTGCAGTGCAGCTCAGGGCGGCTAACAACACTAATTAAAGACTCACATTTTAGTATTCATTTATACAGCCAAAGTCAAACCTTTTCCTTATCAAATTTGAAAGAAAATACAATTAGTAGGAATTCCTTAGTTGGTATGAATTATTTTAAAAAGAGAAACAAACAAAAACATAAGGATAAATCATAACCTTCAGGTGGCTTCAGGTGTATGGACACAATCATAAGCATCAACTAAAAATTCAGAAAAGTCATCCTTGCAAGTTTAGGTTTATGACCATAATGTTGGCCATATTGACGGCTTTCCCATATCAGATTGCAAGGGTGCATGCTTCTGCTCTGTTTGGTTTTACTGGCTGCTGTAGAAGAGAAGAAGTACTACCCTCACTCAGGACCGAAGTTTGTTATTGGTGGCACTAGGCTAGCAAAGTTCATAAATCATCCATCATGCTACATCTGACTACTGCATAAAGGCATAAGCAGGGGATATGGAGACCCCTTGCTTCTTGTTTCTCCTTGAGCTGCATGCATTCTTCATTCATTATGTGTGTGCCCCTAGAGATTTTAAATATTGCAAAATGTTGACCATAGTGGTTGCACTTGTCAAGTGTGCTACTGAAAAGCCAGTGAGGCTGCACACTTCCACATTCTACAAAGAACTGTGAATATCAATCAACACCTGTAACAAAGTGTGCTTTCCCCTGATCTTTCAAATACAGAAACAGACTGAGAATTTCATACGTTTTTCCAGTGCACAACTCTCTACACCAGATGTCTAAAAAAATCCAAGATGTAACATAATCTCTGTGAGCAAACCTCTCTCATTTATCCTTGTCTTTAAGTCAAGCTCTGAACCCATTTCTTGTTACTTCTTTCCCATCTCAAGCCCAATATCCATTTATTTTTTATAGCAGGAATAGGCTTTTGTACAGAGAAGTATGTCAGGAAGTATATGGTAAAATATTAATGCAGCCATTGCCTCCATCCTTTGAAAGGAATCAAAATTGCTTGTGATGACAGCTTTGCTAAAATTACCTGCTCCTCTGATTACAAGACAGAGTGGTCTATCAAGGTCAAGGCCAAAGCAAACTAATAGAGTAATGAGGGGGGAGATTAATGTTGTGCCTGGCCTTTCTGCAACTTGTTTGACTGATAAGAAGTTTCTTTCTTTTTCTCCAATATTCATCCTCAATTGTTTGCTTTTTCAAAAGCAATAAATTGGACTGCCATCTGCAAAGCAAAGCAACAGCTCTGTACTTGACTAATCCTTTAGAGCACAGAAATGGACTTACTGGGTGTTATTACACACACATTTTTCCTGCATGTTTGCTGTTACATCCTGAACTTTCTGTGTGTCTAAGTCACTCACCCAGATCTTAAACATCTGGTTCTTTGAACTTCTGCATAGAACTTCTCCAAGAACTTTTGTGTGTAAACAATTATCCTGGTAAACTGCTTTGCTCCAGGCAGCTGTGGTCACTTGGTTTCCATGACATCCCCTCACGTCTACAGCTGCAGCTACTTTAGGCTGCCTTAGGGCAGTATGCGTGTGTGAAGAATGCATCCGCAACTTACTTGTGGACTTGTAAACCCAGAAAATTGAAAGACCAGCACTTTAAGGTGTTTGTAAAAATGCCTACTGTTCTCTGCACAGCTTCCAATGAAAAGAAATGTTTTTTAGGGATGTGCCAACACAGTCCGGATGTTTGGAGCTCAGGTCGAACTCTGCCTATTCAGACGACCGAATCCAACGTCTGAACAGTTCGAAAAAATTTGGATGAGTTTGGGGGTGGGAAAAACGTGACTTTGGGTGGGAAAAACGTGTCTGGAAGGGGGAGGCAGCTGAGTAGCAGACTTCCTGGCACCAGGGGTTGAGACCAGGGGTGGTTTCAGGGGCAAATGATACCGCCACCGAAAAAAAATAAATCAATTTCGGTATCGGTATTAATATCAGTATCGATAGCACTATTTTTGGATGTTCGGCCAAGTTTGGCTGAACCAAACTCCGCCAAACCAAAAAACCGAACTCGAACTCGGGTTTTGAACTGAATGACCGAATAGCCAAACCGCGATCTGTTCACGCATCCCTAATGCTTTTTACTCTTAAAGGAACAAGGATATATGCAAGCTTTTAGATCACATAAGCTCTTAGATGATATGTACATTTGAATATGACTGAATGCATTTTAAAATTTAATAAGCTGAACCCTCTCACTCTTGACAAAGGGCATTTCTTTCCTTCTTGAAAAAATAACAAGGAAATCTGGCATCTCTGAATTGCTTAGGGAGCTGTGTGCTCTGTGCAAAGGAAATAGAGAGCAGTAAACAAAAATGCTGATTATGAATGTACCTGGCAGCTTAATATATAATCACTGCTACTCTACAAAATATTGTTTAGATATGTTATAAAAATTGTGTGTGTATTTTTAAGATTAAAAAAAAAACTACTGTGGAAAAGCAATTTAACTACGTGAAACCTGTTTGTGATGGGGACTGAGAGCTGGAATAGAAGGTTATTAGCCTTGGAAGTCCATACAACGGAGATCTTCTTAAATTGTTATGGTAGTGGTGAAGAGACTGCTGATACACTGCATAAGTAGTAATGAGTAATAAGATTTGTAGTAATTTCTACTTGCTGGCCTAAGGAGAAGTAAGTGTGGTTACAGGTTAACGGAGAGAGGTTACTTACCAATGACTTTTGTAATGTGCGAGCACTGTGAGTCAGGGTTTAGATACCCTCTGGTATCATACTAAGGTGTATCTAAGGACATTTTTAAATGGGCACAGCTGAGGGGCAGGTCCCTATAATGGAATGCCCATGCACATCAGGGAGGGGGGGGATCAAATGGGCCAGGGTGGGAGCATCCTGGATTTTCCCCTGATGCTCCATGCATGGGCATGAGTGGGCAGTGCGTGCGACACTGCCTTAAAACAGGCACTTGGGTGGGTGGGGGTCAGGAGCAAACTAACATCAACTCCACTTGTCCATCTAGCCAGGTCTCAAAGCCCCAGGCTCTAGCCAAACCTTCCCTCCAGGGCACAGCCTGTCCCAGTACCTGGTTCTTCAACCTTCAGCACCCTGGAGAGTATAGCATGACTAGGCTTCTTCAGGGAGATGTTGCTGCTTCAGCTCCCTAGCAGAGACTGCCTTCTGCTTTGCCTTGCCTCTCTTTATATTCTAGCAGAGTGGCTGTGGCCAGGCTTCCTCTTCTTAGCCTTAAATGAATGCGTCCCTTCGGCAGGGGAGGTTGTCGCCTTGCCTTAAAGAGGCTGTGGTGAGTCCCCTGCTGAAGAAATCATCGTTGGACGTGGATGCGCTCGCCAGCTACCGACCTGTCTCTAACCTTCCCTTTTTAGGGAAGGTTATTGAGCGGGCAGTGGCGCTCCAGCTCCAGGTTCATCTGGATAACATCGGGCTCCTTGACCCTTTTCAATCTGGGTTCCGCCCCGGCTATGGCACCGAGACGGCGTTGGTGGCCTTGGTAGACGACCTCCGCCGGGAGATGGACGCAGGATGTTCGACATTTCTCATCCTGCTAGATCTCTCGGCCGCTTTTGACACCGTGGACCATGGGCTGCTGTTGAGACGGCTGCGTGACCTGGGGGGTCTGGGCGGGACCGTTCTTGAATGGTTCCGCTCATTCCTCTCGGGGAGGAGCCAACGGGTGGTGCTGGGGGAGGAAACATCGTGCCCCCGCGCTTTACCGTGTGGCGTTCCGCAGGGATCGATCTTGTCTCCGTTGTTGTTTAATATCTATATGCAGCCCTTGGGGGAGGTCGTGAGAGGGTTCGGGGTGCGATGTCACCAGTATGCTGATGATACTCAGCTGTACCTCTCCTTTTCTACTGACCCAGACCCTGCTATCTCGTTGCTATCCCAATGTTTGGAGGCCGTGGCGGATTGGATGCGGCTGAGCAGACTGAAGCTCAACCCAGATAAGACGGAGGTGATGGTGGTGGGGAGGGCGAAGGGGGTGGTGGCCCCCCTAGTTGGGGGGGTTTGCCCTCCTGTAGCTCAGCAGGTCCGGAGTCTGGGGGTCATATTGGACGCAGACCTGCGTCTGGAGCGGCAGGTGGAGGCAGTCGCTAAGGCTGCCTTCCGCCAGCTTTATCTTGTACGTAGGCTGCGTCCGTATGTCTCTGGCCCGGACCTGGCCTCCCTCATCCATGCCTTTGTCACCTCGAGGCTCGACTACTGCAACGCGCTCTACGTGGGGCTTCCCTTGTTCTTGGCTCGGAGGCTGCAGCTGGTGCAGAATGCGGCGGCTCGTCTTCTTACGGGGACGGGTCGCCGGGAGCACATTACACCGGTGCTCCGAGCTCTGCACTGGCTGCCGATAGTGTGCCGGGCCAAGTTCAAGGTCCTAGTGATGATCTATAAAGCCCTATACGGTCTTGGCCCCTCATACCTTAGGGACCGCCTCGCCCTTCGCGCCCCGGAGCGGCTCCTGCGGTCTGCCGGGGGTGCCCTCCTGGAGGTCCCCCGTGTTAAGCGGGGGGCCACGATGGAGCGAGCATTCTCGGTGGTAGGGCCGCGGCTGTGGAACTCCCTTCCGGAGGAAGCTCGCCTGGCCCCAAGCCTTTTGACATTTCGGCGGAACTGTAAGACCTGGCTGTTTGCCCAGGCCTTTGGGAGGGAGGGTGGGGAGGGATGATTTTAGTCCCCCACCCATTTATTTATTTATGTACTAGTTATCTAGCCCTGTTTTACATGGTATATTTTATATTTTATATTTATATTTTAAAATGAATTTTAATGTTGTATTATTGACTGTTGTGAGCCGCTCCGAGCTGCGTTGCAGGAGGGGGCAGGATATAAATTTGGAAAAATAAATAAATAAAATAAAATAAATAAAGGGACACTGTCCTGCCCACTCTGTCCCTGGAGTTATCAGCCTGTTCTCTCCACAGGCTGATCGCAGCTATGGGCTGGCTCTCCCAGGTCCATGCGCATGTGCTCAGCCCTCCGGCTGACCCACTTAACACCTAAGCAGAAAATCATGTGTGAAAAATGTGAACAAAGTGTAAATGTAAGTGCCTAAGTAAATCAAATGAAAAAAAGTTTTAAAAAATAGCAGTCCCCAATTGTGGGTATCACAAAATCTCAAACAGTTTAACACAATTTAATTGAAATTTAACTGTAATAGGTCATTCATGAATCATGGGTACTGGTTAACCATTGTAGAGATAAGAAGCTTTTCCAAGGTTTGGAAACTACTGCATCCATGGTGGCTGGTGGACAGTAGAGCTTCTTCTAGAAATGAAACTTAGTGCCATATTTTGTAGGAGGGAGGTATGGGAGGGGACAGCTGAGTGATGGTAAGTCAGATGGCAAGCTTTTGATTGGCTGGAAGGGCAAAATAAAAGTGGCTGCAGCCATTTTTTCCATTCTCTTTGGTGGTTTTGGCTGTGTGCTACAGTGCTGCTGGATCTGCAAGTAATCAGCTGGGGGAGGAAGAGGGGTGTCTGGTCTGGCCTGGCCTGGCCTGGCCTGGCCATAGGACCAATGCTGGGGGATGGAAGGTTATGTTTACCTTTACCATGCCATGAAGTTTTTAAAACAATAAATGGGTACCATATTGCTTCTAGTTCTGCCTGCTGCTTGGTTGACACTTGGCACCATAAGGCCAGAGGGATCTTTCTGCCTGGCTCCACTTCTCCTTCCCTGGCCTGTTCAAGTTACCAGTGCCACGGTACCAATGCCATGGCAAGATTAGAGTGTGCCCTGGGGTTCGTGGATGTCTGGTTTCTTTCTTGTGGGTCTTATAGTTTTGTCTGCTTGCTGGGCAGACTGGATGGCTTTTGACAAGATTTTTATTTCCCCATGCAGTTGCACACTGTTTTGTGGGGTTGTGTGTGTTGTCTAGACTGTGGCATAGCAAAATAGAGCCTAAATGTAAAGTGTAACTTCTACTGTTTTCTCAGGTGCTTGGCACCATAAGGCCAGACTGGGATCTGTTTACCTGGATCCATTTCCCTTTTGTCAGGGGTGGGCCTTGAACCCCTCATCTCAGAGAGTGTTTTTGCCCCTTGTGCCACAGGTGGGCGGTTGTAGGAAGTGGCTTTCCCCCCCTGACTTGGTATCCATTCCCTTCTCTCCAGCTCTGTGTCCTGCCTGCACCTGGCAGTGGGCATGGATCAACCTGCCACAGCCTGATTGACCCTTTGTGGTATTTAGGGGTGTGGCGGGTGTGGTTCTTTGAGTTATCTCTCTGACTCTTGCTTGGCCTGTTTCCCTGTTACTTCATCTTGTGTTTCCACTGCTCGTGTTCGTGTCTTGGTATGGGTAAGTCCTATGTGTTGTTCCCCCTCTGTGTTATCAGCGTGTGAACTCTTCCCCATGTGTGAACACTCACCCCTTTTGTAGCTTTGAGTGTTGGGGCCTTTCCTGCCCAGTTTCCCTCCCCTTCCATCTGTCTGCACTGTGAGTGTGGTGTTTGTTACTTACTCACCTCTTGTCCTGTCTCTATGCTGGTCTGTTTCCCTCATGCCCTAAATCCCTCCCAGTGTGTCCTGTTCCTTCTCTGCCTGTGATCTTGCTCGGCCAGTCTTATGGCTGTTAGAGGTCTCCCTCTTCACTTGCTAGCCTTCCCTGGGCCTTGAATTCACAAGGGCCTTTCCCTTGACTACTTGGCCCCTGTGTCTTGTGTTCTTGGCTCCCTGCCACTCCCTGCCTCTGGCTCCCCATTTCTTGCCCTTAGTCCCTTGGCCCCTGTCTCTGGTTCCCTATTGTTTCCCAATTCCTTGCCTTGACTCTCCTGTTGCTCCCTACCCCCAACCTAGAGGCCCCTGGTGATCCCCTTGCTCTGGTTCCCAGTTCCCTGCCTTTGGCTTCCTTTTCCCTGGCCCTGGTTTTTCTCTCCCTAGCTCCCCATCCCTTGACCTCACTGATGAGTCGTATGCTTTCTTAGGCCAGCTCGTCTGACTCTTATGCTGAGCACCTTGTCTCCTTGGTATTGGAGAGCAGCTGAGAGGTTCCCTTGTTACTCCTGTTGCCTCCTCCCCCCTCTTGTCTCCTCCTTGGCTTCCTTGCCCCCTTGTCTTGCCTCCTGCCCTTCCCCTCCTTGTTTCCTAGGCTCCGGCCGCCAGAGCCTGTTCATACTGAGAGGTCTCAGTATTAAATCCCTTTGCCCTTGTTCCCCTCATCCTTGCCCTCCTTCCCTCCCTTCCTTAGGCTCTGGCCTTGGAGCCATGACACCTTTGCTTGGTCTGTTCAAGTTACAGGTGCCACAGTACCATCTAGAGGGTGCCCCTGGGGGTGGTGGCGGGGCGGGGGGGGGGTATGTGAATGTTTGATTTTTTAAAATTTTCCGACTGCTGGGGCCTGAGTTTGCTGGGGTTTATTTCTCCATGCAGTTGCAGACTGTTTTGCAGGGTTGTTGAAGTCTTCTTGAGCTAATGTCCCTTGCTAGCCTGCGTTTTTTGTGCACTGATTGGTTGGCATAATGATTAAAGTGGGTGTACTTTCTGCTGATGGTGGGCCATGCTGTGGGTTTCTCTTAAAATTATTATTTTATTTCTGCATGCAGTTGCACTTTTGTGGGGTTGTCTTCTGAAGTGATTGTCCTACTCTTGCTAGTCTGCTTTTCTGGGTAGTGCTTTGGCTGTGGGTTCAAGAACTTTGCAGCAACTTTCAGAAATTTCTGAAATTTTCTGAGGTCTGGAATTCTGAGTCTGAATTCTGAAACTTTGGAAACAGTGCTGAATGACCACTGAGTAGTCAGGCTGATTATTCAGAACTTTGGTATTCGGCCCAAGTACTTGGAAGTACTATTCGGAGCAGCCCTAGTCCTGACCCTTGACCAAATGTCTGTTATAAATCTCATACATTTATGAGATTCTAAAAAAAATATTGTCTGAAACTGATGTCACCAGCAACTTAGTGCTGTTTCCAGACTAATTGCTTGGTTTGCCATAACTGCTGTGGCTAGGAATGCTACATTCAAGGGGTAATGTTAGATCTCACAATGTTCAGATACACCCTGGTTAGTTATGTATCTTTTCACGGACTTACTAGACTGCAAACAGTTAAAACATTTGATTCAACATAGGTTACTTGTCTGTTTACTCATCAAAATAAAAGCATTATGATCATAGCTGCCTTGAAGCGGTTTCTGTTAGTGCTGAAACTCAATCCTCACTTTTCCTCAGAAAACACCGTGGACCAATGTACTCAACTTGATTTTCTAAGTTCTGAAGTTTCAAGGAATAGCTCCAGAAACTTCAGAACTTGGAATATTCTCAGCTGAGTGCAAGGGAGCGGGGCAGCACTAGGTCCTGGCTCCCCTTCCCTGGCCCCTGCCGGCCAGGGATAAAATCGGCCAATGGGGGCCAGGGAAAGGGGCTTTGGGGGCTCAGGGGTGGGATGCTTAAGGGGGTGGGGGCCTAGCTCAGGAGTAGAGTAAGCACTCTCTGAAGGGGCTTAGGCATCGGCAACATATAGCTTCCTCCGTGCCTGGTAATTTTTTAAAAAGCGCACACACAAAGAAAGCTGGGTATGCTCAGAAGGGCCATTTGGCCCCCTCTGAGCATGCTCAGACCTTTCCAAGATTGTGCTGGCAGCATCAACACACTGTGGGTGCCATCTTGGAAAAGTTTGAGAACGCTCAGAATGGGGCATTTGGCCCTTCTGAGCATGCCCAGCATTTTTTTTTCTCTTTTTAAAAAAAATTATCCAATCTGGAGGAAGCCATGCAATGCCGGAGTCCCTCTGGAGGGTGAGTACTCTACCCTTCATCCCGTACTGGGCCCCACCCCCTCTTTTCTGACCCATTCCTCTCCCCCCCCCCCCCGGCTGCCTCTGGTCCCCTCCTCAGTCCCCATCCTGGGAATGCCCGAGTATTTGTTGTGGGTCCTTGGAGGTCAAGCACACAGGACTGGTCCTCAGACACTTGGCAAATACTTGCAAATAATCTTTTAAATATTCGGTTTAGCCCTAGTTTCCATAATAAAGAAATCAGAGAATAATTTGGACCATTAATTATCATAGGTAGGCTTTTACCAGGAGCAGATACACTATGGCTGAAGCCGTCTGAGATGCCTAATGAAATAAGGATGTACATTGTAGGGGTGTGCACCAGGCCCCCATGTCCTTTTTGTTTTTTCATTTTCAAAAGTGTTATTCAAAAGTGTCTTTCACTATCATTATTAAAGACAATGTCATTTTTGTTTTCATTATCGTTATAATTTTTGTTATCTTTTATATATAGTTTTTGTTATCGGTATCAGTATCGTTTTTGTTACTGTAACGATATTTGTTATTGTTATTGATATCGTTATAGATATCAGTACCATTTCAAACAAAGATTTTATTTTTGGTATTGGTATCGTTACTGATTCCTGAGCACAACTAATATTTATCTAAATCTAAGGGAGACGGGAAGGGGAAAGGAAAACTCTCTATTCTCTAATCCATTATCTATATAACTATGCTAATCTAATCTATGTCTATAATATATATCTATACCTAATCTATACTACCTACATATAATGTATAGGGGGGAGAAGGGCAGGGAAAGGGAGAAGGTAAAACGTAGCATATGAGGAAGGAAAGGTATTGGTGGGAATACCAAATAAATAAATAAATAAATAAATAATACAATGAGGGCTAGGGAGGATTGTTTCTCTGCAAGCACCACAGTTCTGTAAATGCAACCTAACAAGTAGAGCTCCCACATAACGGAGAAAAAAAATCTGGCCCTCCCATATAAAGGGTTGCAGTACCTTCTCCCAAAGCCCCCCTGATTGGTTGTGGGAGGCAGCAGGCATTGAGCAATCAGAGTGCCATTAAACTGCTGGGTCCTGCTTTCGCTGCTCATTGCCCAGGGATACATCCATCAGATACTGCTGAGCTGCTTGCGCCTCCCAACACAAGCACAGTTCAAGAGTTCAACCCTGTTAAGACTCCGAGATGTTTGCTCCCTCCTCCCCTCTCTACATTTCCCCTCCAAAACCCAACTGCCACAGCACTAATAATGACAATGATAATGACATTGTTGTTTTGGTCTCTTATCATTTTTATCATCATTTTTGTACTGTTTTTGGTATCGTTTCTTATATCGGTATCAGTATTCTTGGCTGTTGTTCTTGGTCTTCTCGGTTGTCATTTTCATTATTATTATTCTTGGTTATTGTTTTTATTATTGCAAAAATGAAAACAATAATTTTTGTTATCATTAGTGTAATAACAAAAACAACATGCACACCCCTATTCCCTAGCACAAGCATATGGTAATATTCTGTATGGTGCAGGTCTTCTGTGTAAGAAGACAAAGAGGTTTCTGTGGAAAACAGAAGAAAAGAAGCATTTTTTGCCTATGTTTATCCAGATATTTAAGATTTTAGCTGTAGTTTAAGATATTAGCTGTAGACCATATTTTGTTGTTCATGTTCACATGGAAGAGGACTTTGCTTTTCAGATAGTCCCATTAATAAAGCCAATGAGTGTAAGGAAATCCTAGTCTGGTCTCATGAAAATATTTTCAACTCTGTTTTTGTAGCATGAGGTCCATCATTCTTTTCATCACACACAGACAGAGCTGTGCAGTCAAGATACCTACATTTAGAGTTCAAGTTTCAGGGTCAAATTAAGGGGCTCAAGGCAAATACCACTAGGTTTTAATAGGGCCCTCATCCCTATGCCATATTATCTCACCTTGGGGGGGAGGGGGTGACCCATTTTCAGACTTGTGATGAATGGAGTACAATAATCAGAACCATAAAACTCTTGTTTGGGGCTGGACTCAGCAGATGTTCATTATTCACAAGTCACATTTTCAATCTTTACTTTGCATGAGGGATAGAAATATTTTTAAAAAATAATAAATGAGAGCTCTAAATTTCTGCACTCATCAGGTTTCTCCAAGATCTGAATCCTGCTAAGAATAAACCTCTAGTAACTGTGACTTAATTCAGTCCCGGTGCTTAGGGTACCATTAGATACTTGTGACCCTTATTTTCATCATGTTTAACATGTAGGGAGATTTCATACATCACACATTAGAGGCTTAAAAGCTGTGGAAAGTGACCTGTAGTGGTTTATTGTCAAGTTATTTGAAATTCTGAATTCTTCCTCGGGGTATCTAGTTGGAACATTTCATTGGGTTATCATCGGATTGCCATGTGATACAAGAGTTCAGACATCACAAATACCTCTGTGGTAAACCACCATGTGTTGTTTTTTTCCCCCCTGTGGCTGTAACAGCCCCTAATTTGTGACATTTGGAAGCATCCTTTATGTATCCACCATGTCTAAATGCCTCCCTAAGCTCTCATGTTTTGGATGCTTAAAACACTTTACCAATATAGCACAAAATAAACAGTTTTATTTTTTCAGCTGCGTTTTTAGATTTAGGCCCTTTTTCCATGGACATCCCCTCTCCCAGCCCACGTTGGGGGGTGGGGTGGCATCTGTGGGATCACTGTGTTGGGTGGATGGGGCTGCATCTGCACTCCCGTGCTCCACTCACTTCCACCCATTGCCCACGTATGGATCAACAGGCGTCAATGGCGGATGCTCTGTGCGTGGAGGTGGGTGGGTGTCCGTGGGATGGGCTGCCACCCGCCGCTGCCTCCGCCCATCCCCCATGAACTGCAGAAGCACTGTGGTCCATTTGAAAATGGCCTTAGAAAGAAAAATATGTGATTTGTCAAAGTGTCAAAACAGTACAGCACACATAATCAGTATAAAGGATCCTGCTCAGTGTTTCAAGATTGAGTGCAACAAGCTGTTCAAAGATTCTGGTTTTATACATGAATTCTTAATGTTAAATAATTGAAAAAAAACAACTTTGGATTCATTTTCCTATTTGCTGAGGTACAGGAACCATCCCCCTACTGTGTATGCAATAGCATAACACTTTGACTATGGAAAAAAGGGTACAGAAAAATTGCTTCTTTCTTCAGTATTTTAATGCAGGCACTCTATCAAAAACTAAATTAATTTTTAAAACTCATTCATCATACAAACACTAGATGAATTTTGCTCTTTAGATAACTATAGTGATTTTTGATATGTAGCTTTTATCATACATAATGAATTGTAACTCATAGTTAAAATTTACAATTGGACAAGCCATTCACCCCCATTAATATTTATGACACTATTAACGTATTAAATGTAACCTTCTAATTAGAGAATATAAAAAAGCACTAACAAAACTGACCTTTTAGCCTTCATTCTTACTTCAGTGTTGCCTAAAGTTATGATACAGTTTCCACTGATTTACTGCTAAGCAAATGGAAAAGTTTGGATAGTTTACTCAGCACTATGGACTGAATCTGGTTTTTCTTCATTCAAGAGCCATTTTAAATTTTTGTGCTTACAGTGAGTTCACTTAGTAAAAGGAAAAAAAGTCTTTCTTCCCCCTTGTCATTTAAAAAAAATGTACACCTTGATTTGTTAAATTCAAACACCTCTTGTACCCCACACTTTAGTGTTCCATAGAGAAAGTGAATGTTAATAAGCATTGGTTTGTGCAGTACTTATAAAGGTGGATGTATGAAATCAGGCAGTAAGGGGTGGGGGGGGGGAGGGTCATAAATGTCCATATCCATTTAAAGATTTTTACAAGATGTATTCCAAGATTTAAAATTGAAAACAGATGAACCACAGCTTGCCAGTGTGCAGTACTTACCGGTACAGTGACCATTAGATGAATTAGGATCCATTTTCTTTCTCGGTGCATAAGCTAATAGGCTATTAGGTGCACCTTTGGCAAACTCTAAGTGCAGCTTTTTTCATGTTCTTTGAATTATACTACTTTTGTAGGAACCATGCAAGGGGGTAAATCTTCAAAGCCTATTCTCCTCTGTTATCTTTAAAGTGTGGTTTCACTCAGAAAATATACTCTTGGTGGTTTGTCAGGATTAGGATAACAGGAAAATCCATCTAGTGTGGAAGCCTTCTTGCTCCTCGCCATCCTTCTCACCCCCATTTTTAGCTAACCAATCTGAAACTTTATTATTTAACAGGTTTTTATCCAGCTCTCCCCACCTCAGTGGCTCATAGTAAAGTGAAGCTTGTGTGTGTTTACAGGATTGGGGACCAAGTGTTTTGAGGAGGGAAGTTGGGGTGTAAGATCTTTGAGGAAAGGAACAATCATCTTTCAATCATTTGCTCCACTTCCACAGTGCCTTGCATGAACTGGGATTCTTTGATTTAAGCATCACCAAGTTGGCCATGATTCTTCCTTGGTGGAAATGCTTCTGTTGTATGTTGTTCCATCTGCACAGCTTTTGGATATTGCTTGCAGTCATGCATCTCCTAACTTAAGCTGCATGCTGTCTGGGATGAGAGGTTCAATGGTGGAAATAAAACTCTGTGATTTTAAGTCCCCTAGCAATAAGTGCATGATGGTAGAGTGGATGCCTGGGGCCTCACTCTGACATGTTTGTTCTACATTACTGGCTAGCTATTATCCTTCGAATATCCAGGAGTGCAAATAACCTTAGAATAGTATTGAATTTTTGCAAAACTTAAATTTTTGAAAAAAAATAGATTGCTTTTAAATCAAACTTTTTGCTCCCCCATATCTCTCCACTCTTGTATCCCGCCACACTCCTGCTGGGAAGCTTTGCTCCTCCTCTGCTCCCACTCTTGCCTGCTCTCGACTCTCTTGCTTTTCTAAATTGCCTTCCAGTGGAGGCCCGGGTGGCCCCGGACCTGCCCTCCTTTCGGCGAATGTGTAAGACATGCTGTTCCGTCAGGCCTTTGGTGAGGGAGATGGGTGAAGGGTGCAGGGTTAGGGTGCTTGGTTTTTTTGTTTTGTTCTTTGACGTCCCCCATATGGATTGTTTTGTTTTTATTTGGATTGTTGTTTGTTGTATTTTATGTTGATATTTAACTTAATTTTATGATTGTTAGCCACTCTGAGCTGCTTTAGCAGGAGGGGCAGGATATAAATTATGCTAATAAAACGTCTTTGTCCCTTCTCCCTTGCTGCTACTCATGCCTGGAACCCCCTACATGGATACGTTTACTCTGCTTCCTCTCTCCCAACTTTCAAATCCCTCCTGAAAACCCATCTCTTCCATCAGGCATTCCCTAGCTTGTCATGAGTGAAACTGCATCCTCTTCTCCCTCAGGCCCTTGTCACACGAGATGCTCCCTGCCCCCCATGCCCACGCAGATCCGCTGTGTGGGGAATGGGGGCCAGGTTGTGCCCATGAAACTGCCATGGCCTGTGAGTGGGTGTGCGTGCTGTCATGATCCACCCATCTCCGCCTATCCCCCACCCACAGAGCAACTGACGACAAAGGTAAGGCAGTTGCTCCATGCACGGAGATGGGTGTGCACCCATGTAATGGCTGCCACCCCATTGCCCCCACACCACAGCATCCTCCCATCCCCCTGCACTGTGGCCCATTTGAAAAGGGTCTCTGAGTCAGAATCTAGTCCTTTGTAACTAAGTTAAGCACGTGCACCTGCAAATTCTCAACATCATGAATGTACTCTTGTCTCTCCCGATGTTCGCCACTCCTTGTCTCTCCATCCCTTGTCTTGAAGGGCATTTTTAGACAAGACACTCCTCACCCACCTCCCACCCACTATACATGTTACAGGGCACCCATAGGGCAACACTGCAGCCCTGCAACATGTATAGTGGGTGGGTAGTGGGTGGAGAGTGTCTTTTCTGAAAACACCTTTAGATTGTAAGTCCCTTGAGGGTAGGGATCCATTTATAACTATTGATTGTACAGTGCCAGGTACATTACTGGTGCTATATTATTAATTATGTATTAATAATAAATAGGAATTATAATCTTAAATAAACTGCTTCATGTTCACTACTTCTCTTTAACTTCTCTAGTCTTTCTAATTCTTGCCACTTCTCCCACCACCACCTATGATGAACGTTATTCATAAAAGCCTCACTCCTCAAGCCAGAATAAGTGAATTGAGGACTGTATCTGAAAGTGTTTAAGGGCCTTTTGTGAAACCTACATTATTAAAGGAATGGAGTTTGTATTTTATCTAACTGGGGGAGGGAGTACCTGTACCTTTGCAATCCCTGTGGATATCTGACAGCTGGGAGCCCGGCGAGGGGCGGTGCTTGACTGAGCCTGCAAGTTAAAAGAGCTTCCGCTGCCGGAGGCAGCGCCAGGAGGTGCACGCCCGGGCAGTGCGCCTAAGGGCTGCGCGCGCAAGGGCGCGCCCTTGTGTGCGCGGCCTTAGGCGCGGGCCGTGGTCAGGGCGGCTGGAGTGTTTTTGTTTCCTCTCCCCCCATTTTCTGACTATCTAGTGGTCTTGATATAGAGTTTTACTGATTAGCTTGATAATACTGCTACTATGTCCTTCAATAAGAGACTGCGACAAGAAAGGCCGGCGGTATCCTCTCTAATCCAAAGTAGACCGAAACAACGTCGACTGGAATCCTTTTTTGTGTCTAAAGTGGAACAATCTAGGCTGCCGGAAGATGGGGTAATGTTATCTGACCCCGTTCGGGAGACCCCCCCTCGGCTCTCAAATTCATGGGAGGCTCAGGACAGACTGGTCTCCTCCTCGCGACATTCTACGCCAACAAGTGTCTATCAAAGCCAACTCCGAGTGGGGAAGGGAAACTGTCAGAGTGACCCCCCTCTTATGGATTTTCTAACTAATCACGTGTCCCTAACTGCTGATTCAGTGCGGTATATGTGTACTCAAGTCCGGCAGATCCATGAGAAGCTGGACTTGTTGGTTTTTTCAAGAAGGGGGAAGGTTGAGGGAAATCCCCAGGCCCCCCCCCACTGTCATAGGGGGGTGGAATCGGGTGTAGCCACTAGGGACCCTCCCCCTGTGTGTGAGCCATTAGTTTATGCCAACAATCCCCTGGAAAGGCCACAGATAGAGGAGCGATTGCAGAGCTCAGAAAATAGAGCTGTTTATAATCATCTTAGCTCTGATCATAGGGTGTTACCAGCTCCTGAACAACCGATGCTCTATAGTCCCCTTCTGCTTAATTTAATTTTTACAATTTTACCATTTCAGGGGAGGCGCTCCCCTGCTTGGAGCACAATCCTGGATGTGGCGGAGCATCTCAGGTTGTTGTTGAACTACCCAATTCTGAGATATATCCCAATCACCAGGCACGATATTAAATTGGTTGAGCAACTACTGTGTTCTAAGGATAGACAAGTAATTAATGTAGGGTTTACTTCTCAAGATTCTATTGAGGCCATTTGGGCTGCCAATGAATCCCTGGAAGAGAGATCAGTATTTACCTCCCAGGCCTTCCAATCTGGTGCAGGTAATATCCTGACATACGGTAGGTCGGCCTCTTTGGAGAGCAGGGAGTCTCAGGTAAGAACGACCCCCCGGGAGGGGAGATCCCAGGAGGTGCCCAGGCTTTACCAGTAAGTAATCCCTCTCTAAACCCGCAAAATCTAAATAATAAATTGTGCAGCCCACATCGGGAGGTAAGAGAGGATAGTTTGAGAAGTATGGAAATCGGACCAGGGGCTCCCCAGGGTGGATTTCACCCTCCCTCGAAGCATGGGCTGGAGGTACTGCCTTGCGGAGACTTCGCCCCCTTGGGGGCAATAGGGGAGGGAACTACCCCTGAATTAAACCTATTATCCAGGCTGGAACTACTATGCTCACAACTAAACCATATGAGAACGGGGGCCGTAATTTCAGGGGGTAATACCCCGTCAAGTATGAGAAGAAACCGGGGCCTTTTGATACAAAAGGGGACCCCACCTCCCGCAGCTCCAAGTCTCCAGCTCCCTGTGGAAAGCCTTTTTGGCAACAGTCAGGAGGTGGAGTTGTTGGCCCAGAGTGGTACTAGCACCATAGTGGAACTGGTCTCTGGCCAATCGGTTCTGGGACATGAGAGTGCGGAGCTGTTGGATGTCCAGCTGGTTGAATCGTAACTGAAGGGTGGGCCCTGTCTCTTTGAGAGTTTAGCGGTGATTACCTCTCCAAGGCTGCCCGGGCCCCCACCTGGAAGTATGCAAATTGCCCCCCCTTTGGTGAGGGTTCCCTTGGTGGCCGGGGCTTTGACCCCTGTCAATTTGGTGGACCTAAGGACGGAGTTCACCAGTGTTGGCCCCAGCTTATGACAACTACAGCCTCCTCTGATAAAATTGGCATCCTGGAATATTTCTGGTTGGAGGGCACGCTGCCAGGATCCTGATTTTTTTTCAAGGCTGAAAGAATGGGATCTTTGCCTGTTACAGGAAACATGGGCTTTAGAGCACATTAAATTAAAAGGTTTTAACATTATTTCTGTGGCGGCGACTCCGCCTAGGACAGTTGGCCGCCCAAGTGGTGGATTGGCCCTTGTGAGTACGATCTCATTTAATGTGTTTATTAAATTAATAAATAAGTACCAGTTGTATTTTGCTTTATTCTATTGCAAACTTCCCTCAGGACCCGAAATTTTGATCGGCAATGTATATATCCCTCCTTTTGCCTCTCCCTTTTTTTCAGCGGGTATCTGGGATGAAATTGGGTGTAGGATGGAAAATGCAGGCCAGATGTTCCCTGCGGCCTGTGTTATTCTGGGGGGGGACTTTAACTCGAGAATTGGAGACTGGCAGGGCCCCGGAAGAGAGGGTCGGAGTCAAAATGCTCCAGAAATCCCTAGGCGTAGGGCGCAGGACACGACTCTTAATACTAATGCTAGAGCGATGAAGCGACTCATTGAAGAGCTGGACTTGGTCATTTTGAATGGTAGGGTGAGGGGGGATCAGGCGGGGTGCTACACTTACCACTCTTCCCAAGGATCAAGCACTATAGATTTTTTCTTAATTTCGCGCCCATTAGTGCCCGGAATATTAAGTCTGGAGATTATCTCTAGTGTGGAAACTGCCCACTTCCCTCTACAATTAGTCTGGTGTGGTCCAGCAAATCAGCTGACCCCTGTCCCGGAGGCTGTGCTATGCTCCCCTCCGGGTAGGAGGCCTGTTTACAGGAGAAGACGCTGGACAAAAAATGTGGCACAGCATTTTCTGGAAATTATAAACGAGTCTAACCTATCGCAATTGTGCCACTCGATAAGAATTGGTGCGGTAGATGCCCAGGAAGGTTTTGAACAGGTCATCTCCCTTTTAGGCCCCTTTTTGCATCCGGGGAATGCCTCGCTCCCCTCCAGCGCCGAGAAAATTGGAGGATGGTTCGATAGGGATTGCCAATTGTTACATTCCTCTCTAAGAAAATTGGCTTCTCGCTTGAATTGTCATCCATCGCGAATTAGTAGGTCCTCCTTCTTAGAACTTCGCTTAAGATATCGACACCTGATTGTTTCCAAGCGATTAGCTTTTCAAATTCATCAGTGGACAAGTTTGGAGAAGGCAGCTAAAAGCGGGAATGCCACACAGTTTTGGGGATATATTCGCCAGTTAGGGTTGGGACGGGAGAGAAGGCGGGGCCCTTGGTGGAATTGGAGCCAGGGATCTGGGAAAGATTTTATGGAGACCTGGTCTTTCCCTCACCCTCGTTGCGACTCAGTCCCCAGGTTGATGAGTTTGACTCCTTTCCGCACTGGCCAGTAGTTACAGCACAGGAGGTTGGGGAGCTGATTTCCGGTTGTAAAGGAGGGAAGGCTCCTGGAGACGATATGATAACTGCTGAGATCCTGAAAGAAGTTCCAGAGTGGTGGGCGGGGCTTTTAGCTCCAGTTTTTACTTCGATAAACGCCACAGGGAGGATACCTAGAGCGTGGGTTAATAGCATAATAGCCCCTATATTTAAAAAAGGGGACCCCAAAGACCCAAGGAATTACCAGCTGATTAGCCTCCTTAGTCTGGTGGGCAAACTCTACTCTAGGTTATTATTGAATAAGCTTCAGAGATGGCTTGAGGAAAGGGAAGTTATCGGCCCAGAGCAGGTGGGCTTTCAGAAAGGTAGATCAACGGTGGATCATATTATGGTCCTGATGCACCTGATCAGGAAGACTCTGGATCAGGGACTGAAGACCTTCCTTTGCTTTGTGGACCTGCGGATGGCTTTTGATTCCATCTGCAGGTGCCGTCTGTGGGAGAAGTTACGATCCCTGCAGATGGAGCCGAGACTCCTGGCCTTGTTGTCTAGGCTACACGAAAATAATTCTCTCCAGGTTAGGTACAACAGGGAAGGTGCGTTGACACATAAAGTGAGGGTGGAGAGGGATGTGAGACAAGGTTGTCTGTTGGCCCCTCTTTTATTTAACATCTTTTTGTACGATCTTCCCTCTTTTTTGCTGAGAGTCGACTCCCACCCCCCAATGATTGGAGACAGGAAGGTGGCTGCTCTGCTGTATGCAGACGATACAGTCCTGATTGCCCGCTCAGTGGTAGGCCTTCGTAGAGGGATGCAGCAGTTGGGGGATTATTGCTCCAATGAGGGCTTGACAATCAACTTTGAGAAAACCAAGGTTTTGGTTATTGGCCACAGAAAACATGGCGTAGTACATAGATGGCGGATTGGAAGCCATCAGATATCTCAAGTTGATCGATTTCAATATCGGGGGGTGTTTTTTTCAAATTCCCCACATTGGCATGACCAGTGGACTGCTACTAAAAATAGGGCCCTGCAAACAGTGAGGGCTATTTAGGGGTTTTATTTTACCAAAGGGGGTTGTTTAATTCTCCCGGCTCTGCGTCTATTCAGTGCCAAAGTAACAACTCAGGTGCTGTACGCATTCCCGGCCTGGGGTCTGAATTTTCTGGAGCAGTTGGAACCAATCCAGAATGGCTTTTTAAGGGCCATTTTGGGGGTTCCATTAGGGACTCCCCAGGTAATGCTGAGAACTGAGGTGGGATGTTCCTCATTAAAAGTTTTTGCTATCCAAGCTTTGGTTCATTACTGGTTAAAAGTAGAGCTTTTACCAGTAGGTGAAAACTCTCTTTTGAGGTGGGCCCGAGATGAAGGGCTGCTGCATCCCTGGGTTGAGCAGTTGGAGGAGATCGTGGGGAAGTTGGGCCTTTCCAGGGGCTTGTTGTTGTCGCTAAACCCTAAATTGGCAATGAAAATGGTAAAACAGAGATTAGCAGACCAACAGCTTCAAACAGATGCAAGTATGATTCAGGCACAGAGGGTTAATCCATCCTATAGTATTCCACTTGGACCATTACAAGACTCTAGTTACTTAATTGCTTGGCCTAAATTCTCTTTGAGACGAGCATTTACGTGCCTCCATTGCAGTGTCTTTCCTTCCGCAGTTTTGGAGGGAACATACAGAGGTGTCCCATTGCTCGAAAGGTGGTGTTTATCTTGCTCTATGCAAGTTCCAGACATGGTTGAGCATATTCTTTTTGACTGCCCCAAGAATGTGAGAGCAAGGGCTAAGATGTTGCAGATCCTCGGCCCACTACAGCAGACACACCCCTCAATTAAAATGATCAATCTCTCTTTGAATAATAGAGACTCAGACCTAAGTCGGGCAGTCGCTGCATATGGGAATGTTGTAATGAACAAACGCCGTAGTGGTAGTCAGATTTAGAATAAGACTGGAGTAGGTAACAGGGTGTATGTTACAATTTAGTTTGTCTTAGCTAGTATCTTTTGTATAGTAGGATAATAGTCAGTTGACAGGAGGTAGCAAATATCATAAGTTGTATTATTAGAATATATATGAGAGATGGTGGAAAAAATGTTTTAATTTTGGAAAACTGATTTCATGTTTAAATGTGTTCTATGATTGTAGTTTCGTTGACATTGCCAATGACTTTTTAAGTCATGGCAAATATTTTATTAAATAAATTAAAAAAATTAAAATTAAATTTTATCTAACTGGAGGATGAGAATCCAAAAATGGGACAGTTCACCAGGGCCCTAAATAGGGAGCTGTTTGCATTTGGCTCATATTATTAAATCGCTATCTTCTTATGTCATGTATTTGTCTTTGCTTCACTATGAGAGAAAACACAACACGTTTTGTGTAAAATAATTCTAGTAAAACTGTAACTCTTGTTTCTCAAATCCACATGTAAGCAAATGGTCCTTGGAAAAGAGGGAATGCTGATCTGACTCCATGTTACACTGGGTTTTACCTTTGATTTGCTCTTAAAAGTGGCAATTCATCAGCATGTTGATCAGTTGGAAGATGTGTTGCTGAATCATTCACTTGCACACAGAGGTTATTTGAGGGTCACCCATTGGAGAATTAAGTTCCATGGTTCAGGATCTTAAATGGATAGTATCTAGCAAGGTGCTGTGCAGTCTGTGAACATTAGGGTCATGATGCTTAGGCGCATGAGTGGTTCCATCATATTCATTCTAAATTTTACAGCTGTTCAGAGCAAGTGAGCTTTCTTTGGTGTGGATGACAAGCCTTGAAAAAGGGACACATGTAGAGCCAAAATGGGTATCTCATTTGGTAATGCCCTCATTTTTGGGTACCATCGCAAGTACCCAAATTGATACTCAGATACCATCCGAGTACCCAAAATACAAAAATACTGACAAACAGTTGCTGACCTACTGATTTGCCCTGGATTTTCAGGATTTTTTGCTATTTCGGTATACTTGTTGTTAATATGTTTATTTATATTTATTTATTTATTTCCTTATATTTGTATGCTGCCCCCCATGCCTACGGCATCTCGGGGTGGCTTCCAACATAATATAAAATAATTTTTAACATAAAAAGTCTAAAACAACTTAATTAAAACAAATTTAAAACACCTACCACAGAAATTAACCTCCCCCCCGCCCTCTCCTCCGAAGGCCTGGGTGAACAGCCAAGTCTTACAAATACATTGAAAAGCCAACAGGCCCGGGGCCAGGCGAGCCTCCTCTGGGAGGGAGTTCCACAACCGCGGCCCGGCCACCGAGAACGCCCTCTCCATTGTGGCCCCCCGTCTTAAATGGGGGACCTCCAGAAAGGCGCCCCCGATGGACCGAAGGGATCGCTGTGAGGCACGGAGGTCAAGGCGGTCCCCGAGATATGAGGGGCCCAGACCGTGCAGGGCTTTTTAAATTAATACTAACACCTTGAGTCTGGCTCGGTACGCTATAGGCAGTCAGTGCAGAGCGTGGAGCACCGGTGTTATGTGCTCACACCGCCCCGTCCCCGTCAGGAGACGGGCTGCCGCATTCCGCACTAGCTTCAGCTTCCGAACCAGAAACAAGGGAAGCCTCACGTAGAGCACATTGCAGTAGTCTAGCCTCGAGGTGATGAAGGCATGGACGAGAGTGGCCAGATCGGGCCTGGAGAGGTAAGTTCGAAGCCCCTGTACCAGATAAAGCTGGCGAAAGGTGGCTTTAGCCACCGCCTCCACCTGCCGATCCAGACGAAGGCCCAAATCGAAAACCACCCCCAGACTCTGAACCTGAAGAGCAACAGGCGGGCGAAACCCCCCTATCAGGGGGGCCAGCACCTCCCCCGCCCTTCCCACCACCATCACCTCTGTCTTATCGGGATTGAGCTTCAGTCTGCTCTGCTGCATCCAATCCACCATGGCCTCCAAACATTGGGAGAATAACGAGACAGCAGGACCTAGGTCAGTTAAAAATGAGAGGTACAGCTGAGTATCATCAGCATATTGGTGACATTGCACCCCGAACCCTCTCACGACCTCCCCCAGGGGCTGCATATACACATTGAACAACAGTGGAGAGAAAATGGAACCCTGCGGAATGCCGCAGGTCAATGCCTGGGGGCTAGATGCTTCAGCCTCCAGCACCACCTGCTAGCTTCTACCCAAGAGGAATGAACGGAACCATCCAAGGACAGTCCCGTCCAGACCTCCCAAGTCTCGTAGCCATCTTCACAGCAGCCCATGGTCCATGGTATCAAAAGCGACTGAGAGATCTAGCAGGATCACAAAGGTCGAACATTCTGTGTCCATCTCCCGGCAGAGATCATTCACGAAGGCCACCAATGACATCTCAGTACTGTAGCCGGGGCGGAACCCAGATTGAAAAGGGTCAAGGAAACCGATGCTGTCCAAATGCACCTGGAGTTGCAGTGCCACTGCCCATTCAATAACCTTCCCTAAAAAGGGAAGATTAGAGACGGGTCAGTAGCTGGCAAGTGCGTCCACATCCAAAGATGGTTTCTTCAGCAGGGGGCATGCCACAGCCTCCTTGAGACTGGGTGACAATCTCCCCTGCTGAAGGGACGTGTTCACTACCCTCGCCAGCACCGTTCCCAAGGTCTCCCTGGAGGCTTTTACCAGCCAGGACGGACACAGATCTAGTTCACAACTAGTGACTCTGACAGACCCCAGGACATTCACTGCATCAGCTGGCGTCACTTCCTGAAACTCATCCCAGAAAGATCGACCAGACGGTGCCTCCATAACCTCATGCCCCTCGCTTACTGCTTCCAATTCGGGTTCAGAGTTACTCTGGATCTGAGCGATCTTGTCTGCAAAGTAAGTGGCAAGCTCCTCACAGCAGGCCTGGGACAAGTCCCCATCCAGGTGGAGGGAGGCTGAACTGACCAGCCCCCGCACCACCCGGAACAGCTCTGCTGGACGTGATTTTGCAGACGCTATGAGGGCGGCAAAGAACTCCTTCTTTTCTGTCCTCACAGCCTCAACATAGGACCGCATGTGGGTCCTATGGAGAAGTCGGTCAGATTCAGAGTGAGTCCAACGCCAATGTCGCTCTAGTCTCCTACCTACCTGTTTCATACACCGTAGCCACTCAGTAAACCAAGGGACCCTGCAGTGATAAGATGGAGGGAGAAGACGTCTCAGAGCCACCCTGTCGATGGCCTCCCCCAACAAGATGTTCCAGTGCTGGACAAACTCATCTACAGAGCGGCTGTCCGGGTCTAAGGTTAACGACCTCAAAGCCTCCTGGAACCGCTGCGGTTCCATCAGCCTCAGAGGGCGGACCAACCTTACTGGTCCATTCCCCTTCTGGAGGAGGTGTGCTGAGAGGCTGGCCTGTAAGAAATAATGATCCGTCCATGACAAGGACATGACCCTCACATCCCCCACTAATGGATCACCTGCCTCAAGGCCAGAACAAAAGATCAGGTTGAGAATATGACCCCCCACGTGGGTCGGGCAGTTGACCACTTGGGCCAAGTCCATGGTTGCCATGGGGGCCATGAACTCACGGTTCGCTCCTACAAGTCCAGCATCGGCATGGGCATTGAAGTTAGCATGTCAGTAATCGGTTGTTAGTATTTCAGGTACCTGATCGAAAACTGGTTTGGGTACCAAAAAATACCCCAAATGTTGGTTTGATTCGGGTACTGGAAATTTAAAGTGGATGCCCATTATTGCTGGTACTCATTTCAGCTCCAGGCATATGCAATTACTAATACTCAGTTTCAGTACTAGCTCAAAGTCATTCACATTTTTTTTAATCAAAAAGGGATTTCTATTATCAGTGAGTGCATGTATGTGTATTGTGGTATATACTGATAATAGTAAGCAATATAGTAGAATTTCCTCTCCTCCTCCACCCCCCCACCTGCTTTAAGCAGTGCTGGGAGGGGTGGAGGACTTTGTTTCACCTCCATTAAAGGAGGAAACAAACACTACCCATTATAGAGTGCTTCAAGGAGGAGCCTGTGATGCTAAGTGGTTGCCAGGGGCAACATAAGGTGCACGAAGCAAGTCTTGCCTCACGAGACTTGCAGGCACCATTTTGTCTGCTCTGGGCTGAAGTGACTGTGATGTGAATGGACAGGTGCTTCTCTTCAATACTATGCAGCACAGGGGCATAGCTGGTCTCCTGACTGAAGGGGGTCAGGAAGCAATTTTTCTGTCGGTACGGTTTGGCTCCTGGTGTGTTGCAGGGTTTTTTGCCTTCCTCGCAGTGAATTTTTGAAATAATTGGCTAATTCGAACTACTTGGGTCTGGTTGGAATACAAGCTATCATACTTGTTGCACTCTTTCAGGGGTCCAGTTAAGTGTTAGACAGTTTATTTGGAATAAATAAGCATTTGGTGAGACATCTCCCTATGAAATGGGGTTTAATGGCTGAACCAAGAGCAAGTCCCTCAAGTTTGAAACCTGGGTATCCTCCTCGATTCACAGCTCTGCCTAGATACTCAGGTGGCAGATGGGGCAAGGAGTGCATTTTGTAAGCTACATCTGATCCATCATCTTCAGTCACACATCTCGGACTCCGATCTTGCCACCATCATCCATGTATTCATCACCTCAGGATTAGACTACTACAATGCACTTTACGTGGGGATACCTCTGGTGACGACTCAGATTGCAGCTGGTGCAGAATGCAGTGGTCTGCCTCCTGTCAGGGGCAGGCCGCTGTGAGCACATAGCATCAGTGCTCTGGTCTCTCAACTGGCTGCCTATAGTCTTCCAGGTCTGATTCAAGATGTTGGTCATTACCATTAAAGTCCTATATGGCCTGAGCCCCACTTACCTGCGTGACAAACTCACCCCCCGTGTCCTGAATTAGTCCCTACAATCGTCCATGAGTGTCCTCTTGGACTTACCTCGGCTATCCTGGGTAGCAACGTTCGAGGGGGCATTCTTGAAGTTCCCTGCAGGCACCCTTTTCAAAGATGGTGCTTGCAGGACTGAGCATGTGCAGAACAGCTGCTTGACCCTGCTGTCACCATCTTTGAGAAGGGCGTGCAGGACTGGACCATTGCTCTGCGCATGCTCCAGCACTCTCCCTCTCTCTCTTTTTTCCCCCCTTCTTCTTTTTGAACTGGAGCCTGGAAGTCCAACAATGCTGTGAGGAGTGTTCGGGATTCCCCCCCCCCCCCAGTGGTGCAAAGCGGTGCAGAGAGGTGCGGGAGGGGACCCCCCCATCGACTCCAGAGGGAAGTAATTAAATCTTCAATACTTTCCTCCTTGCCTCCTCCCTCCCCCGCACGGGCCCCAGAGATGCTCACAGGGATTGCCTTGTCCCCTGCTCACCTCCGGCGGTCCTGCTGCCCTCCTGCCCCTCAAAATTTGCTGGTTCTCAGCAACAAAGTGGTTGTTGTTTTACCTCATCTGGAGGCAAAAGGTGGGACTCCCCCTAACTATATGGTCAATGGTCTATAAAATGGTTCTTGAAACATATTCTTGGGGGGTGGGGAGGGGACCTCTGTAGTAAAATTCAGGATGTACCTACTGGGAATGTTTAACTTGGGAGGGGGAGGCTAAGTCAAGGACGTACATGATAGCAGTTTTCAAATATATAAAAGATTGCCTCAAAAAGATGACAGTTGTTCTCCACTGTCACAGAAGATAGGACAAGAGGGAATGCCCTTAAATTTCAGCAAGGGAAATTCCAATCTACTCACAATGGACATGCACACAACTTGTGTGCACGTGCGTGAGTTGCATGCGGCGTATGTGGGGCATGATCTTCACCCCACCATTTCTGTGTCTCCTACACCAACACACCTCGTTCTCTCTTCTCCCTGTCTAACCCCCTCCCACCGGTTACCTTGTCTTATCCACTCCCACCTATTCCATGCCTCCTCATATATACACCTCTCCTTCATTTGTTCAGCTTATATATTTCTTACTGGTAGGGATGTGCGAAAGTGGTTCGGAGGTTCAGGGTTCTGCCCAAACCCAGGCAGTTCAGATGGCTGAACAGAAAGTCTGAACTGAACGCCAGAACCCCCCAACAACTTGGGCATGTTCGGGTGAAGATGAGTTCAGGAGGGAAAAACCCTGGCTGGCAGATCCAGGGAGAGGGAGGGGTCAGCTGAGGAGGGGTGGGGAGAGACTTGGACTAGCAACCAGCCTGCCCAATCACCATCCCTCTTTTCCTCAGACCACTGTCTTGGCAGTCTGCAATTGGCCACGGGCTAGGCTGCACAGAGCCAATGGGGCTTGGGGTAAGGCAGGTGCAGCAAGGAACAAAAGTCATTGCCCTTCCCCTCCTTCCATATCGTTCTGAGCTAGCCACTGATCCTGTCAGCAGGTGTTTTTTGAATTCTCCCTCTCCCAGTAGTTTCTGTTCCTCCCAATCCATTGCCATCCTCCTCCTATTTCACCCATTTACACACACTTACCTCCATAGTAGGGATGTGTGAACACGGTTCGGAAGTTCGGAGTTTGGACTGAACTTGAATAGTTCAGTCGACCGAACCGAACTTTCGAACCCAATTCAATTTTCGAACCAAACCGAATTTCTGAACTCAGTTCTGTTCGCACATCCCTACTCCATAGTTTGTTATTTAGACTAGATTAGATGGATTTAGATGTTATACCCGGCATCAAGAAGCAGCCACTCCAGCCCTAGGAGCCACTCTCAGGGTTCTGGGGCCTACGTTACAGGCAGGGAGGGCTGTCTATCCACATCATCCAGAACCAGCCACTCCAGCCTCAAGACCCACGATCAGGGTTCTGGGGCCGTCATTCCACTCATAGGGAACTGTCATTCCATGGCATCAAGAAACAGCCAGCCACTCCAGCCCCAGGTCCCATCATCTGGATTCTGGGGCCTACGTTACAGGCAGGGAGGGCTGTCATTCCACTTCATCCAGAAGGTGCCACTCTAGTCCCAGGACTTCAAATCAGGGTTTTGGGGCTGTCATTCCGCTCACAGGGAGCCATCATTCCACCGCATCAAGAAACAGCCAGACACTCCAGCCCCAGGACCCACCTTTAGGGTTCTGGGGCCCTCATTCCGCTCATGGGGAGCTATCATTCCACCACATCAAGAAGCAGCCACTCCAGCCCCAAAACCCACCCTCAGTGTTCTGGGGCCTACGTTACAAGCAGGGAGAGCTGTCGTTCCACTTCATCCAGAAGCTGCCACTCTAGTCCCAGAACCTATCATCACAGTTCTCGGGTCATCTTTCTGCTCACGGGGAGCCGTCATTGCACCACATCAAGAAACAGCAAGCCCCTCCAGCCCCAGGTCCCACTATCAGGATTCCTCTCTTGAGGAAACCTCCGCTCTGCTCTCTTCATCCAACCCCTCCATCTGCCCCCTTGACCCGATCCCCTCCCGTCTCTTGACCTCTATTGCTCCCACTGTCACCCCCCCACTTCTACATGTCATCAATCTCTCCCTTTCCACAGGCTCCTCTCCCCTCTGCTTTCAAGCATGCCACTGTGTCCCCCATCCTCAAAAAGCCAACCCTGGACCCATCTGACCCCTCTAGTTACCGGCCATTCTCCCTCCTTCCCTTTGCCTCAAAGCTTCTTGAAAGTGTCATGTACTCCCGCTGCCTGGACCTCCACTCTGCCAACTCCTCCCTCGACCCTCTCCAATCCGGCTTCTGTCCCCTCCACTCTATTGAAACTGCCCTGGCCAAGATCACCAATGATCTACTTATTACTAAATCTAAGTGCCTCTACTCCATTCTTGTCCTCCTTGACCTCTCTGCTGCCTTTGACACTGTCGACCACTCACTCCTATTGGACTCGCTTTACTCTTTGGGCTTCTGTGGCTCTGCCTTTGACTGGTTCTCCTCCTACTTCTCTGATCGCTCCTTTTAAAGTCTCGCTCCCCAAGTCGAGCTCCTCCTCCCTCCC
This sequence comes from Sphenodon punctatus, assembly GCA_003113815.1. Lineage (NCBI taxonomy): Eukaryota > Metazoa > Chordata > Lepidosauria > Sphenodontia > Sphenodontidae > Sphenodon > Sphenodon punctatus. The sequence goes on along the minus strand of QEPC01009840.1, from coordinate 416,649 downwards.
CCTTTCGGTTGGGGTCCCCCAAGGCTCTGTCCTTGGCTCTCTCCTCTTCTCTATTTACACCCTGTCCTTTGGCAAAATTATTGCCTCCCATGGATTCCAATACCATCTCTATGCTGATGACACCCAACTCTATCTTTCTACTCCCTCTCTCTCCTCTTCTGTCCGCTCACGCCTCGTCAACTGCCTTTCTGATATCTCCAACTGGATGTCCCGACGTCAACTCAAGCTCAACATGGCCAAGACCGAACTCCTCATTTTTCCTCCCTCCTCTTCCTCTCCCTCTAACCTGCCCATCTGCATCGATGGAGTCACCATCCATCCTGTTCTCCAAGCCCGCATCTTGGGCTTCATCTTTGACACGCACCTCTCTTTTAAACCTTACATTGACTCTGTTGTCAAATCCTGCCGATTCGCCCTCCATAACATTGGTCAGATCCGCCCCTTTCTCTCTACCTCCTCGGCCAAAACCCTTGTTCATGCCATGGTTTTCTCTTGCCTCGATTACTGCAACCTCCTCCATGCTGGCCTCCCTCGCTCTCACCTGTTCCCCCCTTATCGCAATCCAAAACTCCACTGTCAAGGTCATTCACTCTGCCCATCGCTTCAACCATGTGCAGCCTCTCCTCTTCTCTCTTCACTAGCTCCCCCTTCCTGAACATATCCTGTTTAAATTCCTGGTACTCATGTTCAAAACACTCCACGACCAAGCTCCCCCTTACCTCTTGGACCTAATCTCCCTACGCACTCCTGCATGCACTCTCCGCTCTTCCTCTGTCCCCTCCCTCACTCTCCCTCATTTCTCCTGCTCACCTAACCGCCTTTGACCCTTCTCCCTCGCTGCCCCCCATGCCTGGAACTCCCTCCCTACCCACATCCACCTTGCCCCCTCCCTCCTCTCCTTCAAATCCCTCCTCAAGACCCACCTTTTCCTCACCACCTTTCCCAATGCCTGCTAGCCCTTCCCATATACCTACTGTCTGCCCTCCTCTGCAGACTGCTGCAACCAACCTGATTGTAACCAAGGCAAGCACACGCACCTGAGACTTCGCATCTGCTTTAATGTCTGTTGTTTGTTGGTCTTCTCTCCTGTCTCTCCCACTGGTCTCTCCTGTCTCTCCCACTCCTCTCCCTGTCTCCCCCTCCTTGTCTTTTAGATTGTAAGCCACAGGCAGGGACCGCGTCTAGTTCTATGTTCTGTACAACACCAGGTCACACCACTATATAAATGTTTATAATACTACTACTACTACTAATAATACATTACAGATAGCGGGGGCTGACATCCCACTTCATCCAGAAGCTGCCACTCAGGTCCCAGGACCCACCATCAGGGTTCTGGGGCCTATGTTCCAGGCAGGGATGGCTGTCCATCCACTTCATCCAGAAGCTGCCACTCTAGTCCCAGGACCCACCATCAGGGTTCTGGAACCATCATTCCACTCATGGGGAGCTGTCATTCAATAGCATTAAGAAGCAGCCAGCCACTCCAGCTCCAGGACTCACCATCAGGGTTCTGGGGCCTACATTACAGGCAGGGAGGGGTGTCATTCCACTTCATCCAGAAGCTGACACTCTAATCCCAGGACCCACTGTCAGCGTTCTGGGGCCGTCATTCTGTTCACAGAGAGCCATTGTTCCACTGCATCAACTAACAGCCACGCCAGCTCTAGAACCCACCATCAGGGTTCTGGGACCTATGTTACAGGCAGGTAGGGCTGTCCATTCACGTCATTGAGAGCTGGGGTGGGGGCAGATGCCAACTCCATCGGCAGTTGCAGGACATGGAGGGCGGCGTGGCTTTCAACTGAAAACCACATGCATGTTGGGGGAAATTATTGCACTCGATGGGCAGCCCTTCTCATTGGTCAGTGACATGAGGTTTAGGCACCTGATTGGCTTCCTGCACCCCCCAGTTTAAGCTGCCATCGCACACCACCCTGAGTCAGGCTGCCACCATTGCCTGGCAGCCTGCAAAGCCTGGCCAAGTAGGGGGCCAGCCACCAAGCCCTGGCCAGGCCTCTGTTGCTGCTCTGCTGATGCCTGGCAGCCTGCAATGCCCAGCCTTGATGGTAACTAGAACTGGAGAATTGAGCATAGAGTGAGCAGAACTGGAGGCCTGCCAGTGTGTTTGTTTAAGATATTAAGCTGCCCAAACCCCTGCTAGGCCTACCCTTAACTTCAGATGGGGTAATGTCCAGAACAAAGAACACATAATCATCCAAGTCAAATTGCCCCGCATGCCACGTTTCTTGGAGCAAAATAATGTCAAATAATCTAATGAAACAACCAAAATCATTATCCATTAATTTGGTTTTCCAACCCAAACTATTCCAAGAAACTATAGAGATAAAAGACTTCCTTAGGAGGTCTGCTCATCATTCCTCCACTTAATCTGCAGTTGCAAAACCCAATTGGTTGTAAGGGAGATCAAATTCCTCCATCCCCAATATTGAGGGAGAGAGAGGAGGTGCAGGTAAAGGATCTATCTTAACTGGACATAATCCCGAAGGATCAGAACCAGTATTATCCAGCACTGCATGACCACTTCCCATGTGCCAAAGCATCCAGGGAAGTGACCTCATGCTGAAAATTTTGTGACACAACTTCTTTTCCATGCTCTGTTACTAAGACCACTTCCTATTGAGAATGGTACCTTTCTAAATAAATAGTCATTGCAGTCTGTCAGGCATTGGTGGAGCCGCGGCAGAGGCCCAGCCCGGGCTTGGTGGTGACTGGCACCCATACAGGGCCAGGCATTGCAGGCTACCATCCTACTCACCAGATCTCAGCCAACTCTTCTGAAAATTGGTTAAGTAGCCTTTCCCAGTGGTGATTCACGAGGCCAGCCACCACCTGCCGTAATGGCGACTAGAAATGGAGAACCCAGCATAGAGTGAGCAGAACTAGAGGCTTATCAGCCTGAAATGCCCGGCCAAGTAGGGATACCAGCCACCAAGCACTGGCCAGGCCTCTGCCACTGCTCCACCAATGCCAGCCTGCAATGCCCCACCCCTATGGCTGCCAGCCACTAAGCCCCAAGTCTTCCCGGTCTCTGCTGCTGCCGCTGGGTCTCTGCCTGCAGGCCATGACAACACATGCAACCCTGCTTTGGGCACTGGCAGGCACTACTTGGCCGGGCATTGCAGGCTGCCAGGAATTGGTGGAGCAGAAACAGAGGCCTGACTAGGTCTTAGTGGCTGGCACCCCTACTTGACTGGGCATTGCAAGCTGGCAGGCCTCCATTTTTGATCGCTCTATTCTCAGTTCTCCAGTTCTAGTCACCATCACGACAGGAGTGATGGACTACAGTAGTACCTGCCGGTGCCCAAAGCGGGTTTGCGCATGTTGTCATGGTCTGCAGACAGAGACGGGCAGCCAAGCAGAACATCTGCTTTCAGCAGCCTTTGGGTGGGCAGCAGTATTGCTCATTTGTAGGACAGGACAGGAGTCAAGAGACCCCAGTTCTAATTCCTGGCTTGGAAGTCCTTTGACCTCTTTGCATTTTAGCTTTCCCACTTCTAAACCAGAGGACTACCATTCCAGGAGCTCACAGGAGAAAGAACCTGTATGGGAACTGGGCTTGGGGTACACAGTTTCAATTACTGTTGTGTATCCAGCCTCTTTGCAGGGTAAAGAAGAGGACTCTTAAATGCTTCCCCTTCCTCACAAAAACTTAGGCTCAACATTTAGCCCCTGGGGGTGCCCGCCTGATTCCTGTCGGGGCATGCTTGACTGTCTGAGACCTACCAATCCCTGGCAGCCTGCAATGCCCAGCCAGCTATGGGTGCCAGCCACCAAGCCCCAAGCCTTCCTGGCTTCTGCTGCGGCTGCTGCTGGGTCTCAGATGTCCAGCCCTGGCGCCATGGGCTCCCCCAGGGGCCAAGCGCTGAGCTTGCCTGCCTGGACAACCCAGAGTGCCAAGCGCCAAGCCTTGCCGGTCTCTGCTGCTGTGTCTCCACGGCCACCCCTGGGGGTCCCTGGAGTGCCTCAAGCCTCCAGGCAGGACCGAACTTTCCAAATTTTTGGGAGGGGGGTTTCCAAACTGCTGGACTGAACCAATGAACCTGAACTAATTTTTTAGTCTGAATGGCTGAACATCTGAACTCTGTCCTGTTCACACATCCCTACTGACTGACTATACTACATGCCTGAGGAAGGACCCTGTGGGGCCCAAAATCTTGCCCATTCTCACCAATAATGTGGGTCCAATAAAAGATATCATTTGAACCATTTACTTCCCTCCACTTTAGCTCTAAAATACATCAGCCATCAATTACTATTGTGTACCCATCTGTAGATGACATGATGCTCCCACTTGGGGCCCAGACCACAATATAGGAACCTTTGAACAACAATCTCTGCACCGTACTGTTTAATAACACAATAGTTACATTACAGCTCTCTTTTTATGAACATGTAACCACCTTTACTTCATTTAACCAGGAGTTGTACTTTTAACTGCAGCACAGTTAGTGTACCCAAACTATATAACATACCCTGAATTATTATGCATAGCCCAAGAGAGTGAGACAAGTGCACATAAAGGGTGTAGGGAAGAAACAGCCTCTCTAGCTAGATGAGCATTATATCCTCTGGTTTGAGAACATGGCTGACAGCAGAATTCACTGGCTTTTTTATATCTGACAATGGCCATCTCTGGTGCAGTGAAATGCAGTATCAGATGGGGAGTCTTGGACAGCAAGAAGCAGAAGAGCTTTAACTACAACTTCTTGCATGTCCAGGAAGCACAGAGTGGAGAGATTACTACTAGCTCCCCTGTGGCAACTTCTGTGAAAACCTTTTAAAGATTGTTATGTCTGAGCATGTCTCAGAACAAGATTTATGTTCATGTAAATTTAGATTTTCTTGGTGTTTAACTTAAAAATAAATGAAACCTCCATTAAGAAACATGGGCTTTGGATGCCAGTCATTGGGTGGGATCAAGCCATTCACATGGTATTAACATCTTCTCACAATGCAGTGTTATTAAGCTTAAACTTTTACAGTATTTAGAAAGTGTTCTGTATAAATGTATGAGATTAAGTCCTACTCATAGGCTTAACAGGAAAAAAATGGCTTTAGGAATGTTTTATTCATTTTACATGTTTTATAGCTCTAGCAGAGATCTGTTCCAGGCAGAAAGCTGGAGACAGTGGAAGAATAATAAATTGAAAAGTCGAACATGAAAAATAGGACTTGCAGAGTTAAGGTTCTCTCTTTTAATTGCACCTCAAGATATAGTGCTCCAGATCCCCAAGGTTCAACCAGGCTATGTGTGCTTGGGGAATCCTAAGGGAGGAGGTTCTGCATTGGCTCCAGATCTGTGGCTTTCTGGCCACTCTGACCAGTTCTTTCACTCTCTTCAAGTTTACTTCCATTATTAAATTTGTTGTACCAGGTAGGGATGTTCGAACAGAATGCAGTTTGGATGTTCGGATTTTCAGTTGTTTGGTTCAAAACCTGAGTTTGGGTTCAGCTGTTCAGTTCGGCGGAGTTTGGTTCAGCCGCTATCAATACCAAAATTGATACCGAATTTGAAGATTTTTTTTTTGTATCAGTATAATTTGGCCCTGGGACCACCCTTGGTCTCCACCCCTGGTGCCAGGAAGTCTGCTCATCAGCTGCCTCTCCCTTGCAGTCACATTTTTCCCACCCAAAGTCACATTTTTCCTGACCCCGAACTCATCCAAACTCACTTGAACATGACCGAACTGTTCGGCCATTTTCGAGTTCGGTTCGGACGTTTGGATCGGACGTCCAAACAGACTGAGTTAAGACCGAACTCCAAACATCTGAACTGCATTCACACATTCCTAGTAACAGGGGTGGAGGAGAAGGAAAAACTGGTGCATCCTACCTGACATCTCTACATACGGATAGGTATATATATATATATGGGATGGGGGTGGGGGGAATCACAACCAACACAAGTTTTCAGTTTAAGGTTTAATTTTCATTTCAGTACAAAACTGAAATGAAACTTAAAGCAATCTAATAATCCTACTCTAAATGAAAAAACAGGAAGGGAATGGAATTTGGGATGGAATATATGGGAGAGGGAAAGGATTCAATGGGGGGGGAGGGAGGAAGGAAGATTGAACACAAGGAACAGAGGGAGGGGTAAAAACAAAAAATAACCAGTAAATCAATCTAAGCTAAGCTAAATAAATGAATGAGAATATGGGGGTAGATGGGTTGGATGGGTGAAATGGGAGGAGGATTGCAATGGATTGGGGAGCTGGGAAATGCTGGGAGAGGGAGCCTTCTGAAACGCCTGCTGTTCAGGAACAGTGACTAGCTCAGAAGGTATTGGGAAGGGGGAGAGGCAGACAGTTTTGTTTCTTGCTGCACCCGCCTCACTGCAAGACCCATTGGCTCCGTGCAGCCTAGCCCAAGGCCACTCACAGACTGCAAAGCCAGTGGTCTGAGGCGAAAAGGGATGGTGATTGAGCAGGCTGGCTGCTACTCCAAGCCAGTCTCCACCCTCCACCCCAGGTGCCTGGAAGTCTGCTCCTCAACTGAGTCAGCTGACTCCCCCTCCCTGCCACATTTGGCCTTCCAGTGACCTGACACTGACATGTTTTAGCCACCTGAACTCACCTGGATGTGAGGCAGATAGTTTTGTTTCTTGCAAGCCTCTCCACCCCTGGTGTCTGGAAGTCTGCTCCTCAGCTGACTACCCCTCCCTGTCACTTTTGACCTTCCAGTGACCCTTTTATTGCCACCCGAATGCGATCCGAACTGATCGAAGTGTTTGGTCATTTTGACGTTCGAAATTGAGTTCGGTTCAGTCAGTTTGTGTTCAGGTTCGGGTTCGGTTGTCTGAACAGGTCGAGTTCGGGCTGAACTTCCGAACTATGTTCGCTCATCCCTAATATCATCAGGAATTGGTCCAATAGCAGATATCAAGACTTCTGCACTCCTTTTGTCTCCATCTCTTTTTACATTTGGGGCAAGCATAACCACCACATCCCCTAGTTTGTGAAAATCAGAAGCTTATACTACCACCCTTATCCAGTCCAGAAAGCTTAATTATACTAGTGATCACAAAAATGAGAATCCCTTCATCTTAATCTTAGGGTAAAAACAAATGAGATGTTAGCCCACTGGACACTGTGTCTGACTGGGCAGCCCCCATGAAGCTCCCACTCACAGTTTTAGTGCAACAAGCTTCACAGACAGGCAGGTGTTCTTCCCAACTGTGGTCCCCCGTTCCACCACCTCATTCACCTGTGACTCTATGGTATTGTAAGCATGCGAGGCTGTGCATAACCCAACTTATGAGATGCAGACACGTGGATGCACATTAGCCTACATTAGCCAGCATTTGCCCACACAGCAGGCTTCACATTCTTCGAGACCACGCTGAAAGTGGGGACTGCGGGGATGTTGGGTGTCTCTGTGTCCGGTGGGGGCAAACATCTGGTGAACGCCTAATAAATGGTGTCTTCTAATGTGGGCTAATATCTCAATTGTTGACACCCTTACAGTGAAAACAGACAGTAAATTAGCCCTCTGGAGTTTGTATTGGGTACATGCAACCACCACTCACTCCCCACTTGCAGGTATAGCATGCACAGCCTAATAAATGGGTAGTGCCCCAGTGCATATCTCATATGCTTGTGGCAGCTTCCATTCAGTGGTGCCAATGAAAGCAGAGAGAGAGGAGGAAGCGGTTGTTCCTCAAATACTCTAGGCTACCAGGGACTGCTGGTGGGCAGGTGGCAGGAGGCAGTACCAGTTTCCTGCACACCTTGCTTTGCTCTTCCTGGCCCATCTGTCATCTGGTCAGGTGTACTAGCACTCTCCCCTTTCCCTGTCCCACTTGTCAGTGGACTGGGCATGCTAGCGCTCACCCTTGTCCCTGGCCTGCCTGCCAACTGGCTGGGCATGCTAGTGACCTCCCCTCTTCCTGTTCTGCCTGTCAGCCAGCCAGACATGCTAGGCGTGGCTCTATGGTGCTGGTGGACCTGGATGCAGGTGAGGTTGCAGGTGCACCTAATTGATGAGACACAGACACGTGGGTGCGCATTAGCCTGGATTTGTCCTCATGGTGGGCCTGCGATCTCCTGGAAGATGTTGTGAGTCACAGGTTGATGGTGGCCAAGTGGTGGGTGCAGGCTAATATCTGGTGGCCACCTAATAAATGAGCAGGGGCTAATGTAGGCTAACAGCTCATTTGTTTTCACCATTTGAGTGGTTGTGTGTCTTTATGGCTTTCACAGGTATTTACAACTTATACAAATTAAGCTTGCCAGGCAGTATTTCCTCATGCTTGTGGCTCAATTCTGGTAGGTGGCTGCTGAAAGCATTCATTTTTTTCATAGGATTTACTCTGTCTTTATAGCCGGGGTGGGCACTTTGAAAACTGAAGGGCTGCATAGAAGCTGGGAGTGGGGGCACAGGCAGGAAGAGGAGGGTCCAAATTGTGCATCTGTGCCATAGAATCATGGATTCACCCCCTGTCCTTTATGTGCATGCCCTCATCTCTGGTCCCTTACCCTGAGCTCAGTCTTTCAGTGGTTGGGGCTAGGAACTGGATCAAGGGTCTAGATCCAGGCACTGGAAAGGGGACAAAATAAAAACTAGCAGTGGGCAACGTTTATCCCAAGGCCAGCGGTTTCCCATCCTATTTTACGGAATTGAACTCTATAGTTCTATTGGTTACCCAATAATGCATAGAATTATTTAATTTAATTTTATTTATTTATTTATAATATTTAGTATCCCACATCCCAGCTCACCTCAGGTAGATGAAACCCATGCACCAGCTAGGATGCGCTGTATGGGAAGGAGGCGAGCTGGGGCCAAATAACAAAAAATATAAAAACACATAAACATATAAATATAAACAAATATAAAATCTATAAAAACTGCATTATAAAACTACTGGAGCGTAACACGAAAAACCCAACCCCACCCCCCACCCGTACCCATCTACCCTGCCAAAACCCTGGCAGAACAGTCAGGTCTTACATTGTTGGCATAAGAAGGGAAGATTCAGGGACAAATGGGCCTCCACTGGGAGGAGGTTCCACAGCTTTGGTACAGCCACTGAGAACAGACACCCTCTCTATGGTCGCCACCAGCGACACTCTTGGCACCTTCAAGAGGGTGTCGCTGGCAGACTGCAGGGGCCAATCCAGGACCCAAGGAGAGAGGCAATTCTGCAGGTAGGTGGGGCCCAGACCATGTAGGGCTTTAAAGTTCAAAAACAAGACCCTGAATCAGGCCCAGAAGACTATAGGCAGCCCCACACCCAGGGGTGGATATTGGTGGAGAGTTCTGCCTCTCTTGATTGTGGAGTAGCGAGTCCTAGAGGGCTGTGGTCTCAGGACTGGTATGGGGGGAGACTTTAGAGGACTGAAGCTGGGTGGGTGCTGCACTGCTGAGCTGAGCACACATTGGGGAGAGAGAGGGCAACCTGGACACCTGTAGGATTTCTAGATGGATGGGGTGATTTTAAGAGAGGGGCTGGGATGTGGGTCCCTTTAAGAAGTCCTGGGTGATAGGGGGAGTGACTGCTGTCCTTGACCCTTGAAAGAGACTGGGCAAGGTGCTGGCTTGGGCGGAAGGGGTGCTGATGAGATTAGCTGCTGTCCCCCCTGAACCTCGCACTGATGCTATCTGGCACCCGCAGACATTGGGGTCTTAGATTCACTCTGTGTTCCATTTCTAAAACTGAACTTCTTCTCTTCCCCCCTCACCCTTCCTCTCCCTCTTCCCAGTCAATCCTCATCAATGGGTCACCATCCTTCCTGTCCCCCAAGCCCATAGCTTAGGCTTCATCTTTGACTCACCCCTTTCTTTTAAACCCTACATGGACCCTGTTGCCAAATCCTGTCGCTTCTCCCTCCATAACATTACTAAGATTCACACTATTCTCTCTGTCTCCTCTGTCTTCATGCTCTGGTCATCTCTCACCTCAATTACTGTAATCTCCTTCTCATTGGCCTCCGCCGTGCTCCCCTTTCTCCCCTTATCTCCATCCAAAACTCTGCTGCCAGAGTCATCCAAGTCGCCCGTCGCTTCGACCACGTGCAGCCCCATCTCTCCTCTCCTCACTGGCTCCCCCTTCCTGAATGAATCCTGCAAAAGCTCCTAGTCTTCACCTACAAAGCTCTTCACAACCTTGCTCCCCCCTACCTCTCTGCGCTAATTTCCCTCCATACTCCAGTCCGTGAACTCTGCTCCTCCTCTGTCGCCTCTCTTGTCCTCCCACGCCTCCTCTGCTCCCCTAACCGCCTTCGTCCCTTCTCCCTAGCTGCCCTCCATGCCTGGAACTCCCTCCCTGCCCACATCCACCTTGCTACCTCCCTTTATGCCTTCAAATCCCTCCTCAAGACCCACCTCTTCCGCTCTGCCCTCCCCGACTTCTTGCTCCCCTCACCTAACTCCTGCTGATACACTCTATCCAGTACAATCTGTTACTTAAGGTCTGCGTACTCATATTCTCACCACATGGACCAACCAGCCATCATTCTCGATATAACCAAGCCAAGCACATACGCCTGGGACCTCACATCCTCGTGAATGTTACACCCCTTGTCTCTCCCTCTGTTCCCCTTCCTTCTACACCCCCCCCCCCCAGGTCTCTCAGATTGTAAGCCCTAGGGCAGGGACCTTATCTAATTCCATTACTTTGTTAAGTGCCAGGTACATTGCTTGCGCTATATAAATGCTTGCTAATAATAATAATAATACAGAATTTGAACGCTAATTATAAGTAAATGCTCAAACATTTCACTGAAATGGCAGACTTTCATTTAATAAATTATACATCCTGGACTTGATATGAACTCACAAAGAGCAGACAGTGGTTATGAGCATCATGTTTTAAAGCTTATCATACGATGCTGTTTAAATCCTTGTCAGCTTTTAGTTTAACAAAACAACATAAACTATTCACAATACTCCTGGCTCTAAAAAAACCCAAAACAAAATAAAACGCAAAAAAAACCCCACCTTCGATGTTCAGACCTCTCCTCGCAACATTTAAAATGGTAACATAGACTGTTAGTCTGGGCTCATCTATACCGCCATGCCAAGAGACCTGTTCTTATTTTAAATTCTTTAAATAAATAAATACATAAATAAATTATCTGCCAATACTGAAACCGAAGCATCTCAAAATGGAGAATAATGACCAGGCAAAATTTTATAATGACCCTTGCCACCATGCTAGCTGACTTTAAAGTGCTTTTCCATCTGCTATAAAAAATATGTGGTGGGTGAATTATAATAATAATATTTATTTTTATATAACACCCTGCTGCTATGGCACTTGGAGTGCTTTTCATATAACACAACTTTTTAATTCTCACATCAATCCTGTGAGGTAGATGGATTTCTACTAACACTGACCCAGGCACCAAACCCTGTAACAAAGCCAAATGCCAATTCTGTCCCCACATCTGCAAGGACAATATTTTCACAGGACCTAAGAACATCAGCTACACCATTAAGGACTCCTTCACCTGCACATCCTCCAATGTGATCTATGCCATCTCCTGCCTGAAATGCCCTTCTGCTGTTTACATTGGACAAACAGGACAACCCCTATGAAATAGAATAAATGGACACAAATCTGACATCAAAAAAGTAAGACTCAAAAACCAGTGGGTTAACATTTCAATCTTTTTGGACACAGCATCTCTTACCTGAGAGGTGGTTAGGCTGAGAGAATATTTTGACTGGCCCAAGGTCACCCAGGGAGTTTCTGTCTAAGGCAAAACTGAACCCTCTAATTACCATCCTGTCTCGCTCCTCCCTTTTGATTCTAAGCTCCTTGAACGGGTTGTCTACTTCCGTTGCCTCGATCTCCTCTCTGCCAACTCCTCCCTTGACCCCTCCAATCTGGCTTCCGCCCCCTTCACTCCACTGAAACTGCTCTTGCTAAGATCACCAATGATCTTCTTGTGGCTAAATCCAACCGCCTTGACTCTATTCTTGTCCTCCTTGATCTCTCTGCTGCCTTCAACACTGTTGACCACTCGCTCCACAACCTTGGATTCTGGGACTCTGTCCTCGACTGGTTCTCCTCCTACCTTTCTGACCGCTCCTTCAATGTATCTCTTCCTAACTCCTCCCCCTCCTTCTCCATCCCCCTCCTCCCTACCCCTCTCAGTCGGGGTTCCCCAAGGCTCCGTCCTTGGCCCTCTCCTCTTCTCTATCTACACCCAATCCCTCGGCAAACTTATTGCCTCCCACAGTTTCCAATACCATCTATATGCTGATGACACTGAACTCTATCTCTCCACTCCTTCCCTCTCCCCCTCTGTTCAAGCTCGTCTCACCAACTGTTATTCCGATATATCCGCCTGGATATCTCAACGCCAACTCAAACTGAACATGGTGACAACTGAACTCCTGATCTTCCCTCCCAATCCTTCCTCTCCCTCTTCCCTGACAATTAGTTACCATTGACAGAGTCTCCATCCTCCCGTCCCCCAAGCTTGCAGCTTGAGCTTCATCTTCGACTCGCACCTTACCTTCAAACCCTACATTGACTCTGTGGCCAAATCCTGCTGCTTCTCCCTTCACAACATTGCCAAGATCCACCCCTTTCTGTCCGTCTCCTCTGCCAAAACTCTCATCCACGCCCTAGTCATCTCACGCCTTGACTATTATTAATTATTATTATTATTATTATTATTTGTGTAGCGCCAGCTGTGTACCTGGCGCTTTACAGAACTATAAGAATGACACGGTCCCTGCCTACAGCTTACAATCTAATAGACACGGAGGGGGGAGACAAGGAGAGGGGACAGAGGGAGAGACAAGGTATAAATAACAGTCAAGCAGATGCGAGGTCTCAGGTGCACGTGGTCCTCCTTGCTGGCCTTCCCCGCTCCCATTTTTCTTCCCTCCTCTCTGTTTAAAACTCTGCTGCCAGGATCATCCACCTAGTCTGTCGCTTTGACCATGTGCAGCCTCTCCTCTCTCCACTGGCTCCCTCTTCCTGGGTGTATTCTGCACAAGCTCCTCGTCTTCACCTACAAAGCCCTTCACAACCTCACTCCCCCCTACTTCTCTGCCCTGTTCTCCCTCCAAACCCCTGCTCAAGCACTCCACTCCTCTGCCATCCCCTCCCTTCACCCTCCCACACCTCCTCTGCTTCCCCAACCATCTTCATCCCTTCTCCCTCGTTGCCCCACACATCTGGAACTCCCTCCCTGTTCTCATCCACCTTGCCCCCCCCTCCACACCTTCAAGTCCCTCCTCAAAACCCACCTCTTCTGCTACACCCTTCCTAACTCCTGCTAAGCATCCCCACCCAGGTTTATCCCCCACCTGTTATCTGCAAACTCCCTATTTACTGTAACCAAGCCAAGAATGGTTACCTGAGCTCTCGCATCCTCATGAATGTTGCATCCCTTGTCTCTCCCTCTGTTCCCCCTGTCTTTAGATTGTAAGCCCTTGGGCAGGGACCGTGTCTATCTTATTATTTGTAAAGCACTGGGTACATCGCTGGCACTGTATAAATGCTTAATAAAATTATTATTAATAATAATAATAAATAATAAATTAATAATAATTAATAATTAATAATAACCAGGGTCCCGGTCCAAGTATTGTGCACATTTCAATCTTTTAATTTCGTCACAGTGGTGGATAGTCAGGATAATTCAGACTGATTTCACTGCCAAGAGTTGATCTCATTGTGAGAAAATATCTGGTTACTCTTGGATTCAGTTTGGACTGTCTCCATCAGTGGATGCTAAAGTGAATGACCAGTTTCTTTGTTTGATGTGTAGCAGATTGTTCTGGGTAAGGCCTTAGAAGACTAGACCCAGGTAGCCAGCACTCTACCACTAGGCACCTCGGTAAGCAAGCATTAACAGGCTGAGGTAATAGAAGTTAGGCCAGACAAGGGCAATTCCCTTAATGAGACCAGATGACCAGGACTCACTGGACATACAAGATCAGGGAAGTCCAATTGGAGTCAGGCAAGGGAAGGTCCCACCAAGGGACCAGGTGTGGGTGGGACTCCCCCTGTAAGATCTAGGAACCTAAGGTAAGCTTGGCAGGGTGCACAATACCTGGCCCTGCAGGGAAGTGGGCTAAGAGAAAACTGATTAATCCAGAGCTAAGAAAGGGGGCTAGGAAGAGTAAGGCCCTGGCTTCAAACCCCAGCCTTCTGAGGCTCTTCTTTGGCCTGTCTCTGACTGGGACAATCTCTTCCTTTGTCTCTGCCCATCTTGATTCAGACCACACTTCTCTTCCTGTCTGTCTCCTCAGTGCCTTCCTCCCAGCTTCCTGGTTGGTTGCCAGTGAGTACAAAAGCATGCTGGTAGTTAAAAGAAGCTGGATGGAACAACTGTCATTCTCCCTTGCTCTGGCTCCTAGCCCCTTGTTCTGGCCCCTAGCTCCTTGCACAGGTCTGCCCCACCCAACTTTGTTCTCTGTCCTTGAGCTCCAGGCTCTGGTCAGCCCAATCCTAGTCATGGCTTCCACTCCTGGTCTTCATTTCCCTGCTTTCCCTGATCTCTGTGATGATTCTGGGCCTCCCCACATTGGAGGACTTATGAGAGGTCTTCCCTTCTCCTTCATACAGCTGTCCATTCCTGCTCCTGACATCCCTCTTCCAGGGAGTGTTATAGCAACCTTGTGGGGCTTCATGGTCTCCGGCTCTTATGAGGAGATTTGGGGAACCAATCAGGGACTGACCCTAGGGCATGGTCTTGGAGTTGTGAGATCCATGGGAAGACAAGCTGATCTCTGGGTGGCACTGAAAGCAGTGGCGGTGCCACCCCTAGGACAGATAGGGCAATGCGCCTCCTGGACCCCCACAAACCCAGTAACTAAGGTAGGTACAGTAAACTTACCTTTTCTCCTGTCGCCGACTCCCTGGTGCTGGTCACTCATTCAGAGTGCCAGCATGGCTGTTTCAGGCTGTTCAGGTGCTCTGAACTTTGGTTTGAGCAGTGAGCATGCACAAGCGAGCTCCTAGGCTCTGTGCATGCACAAACTGTGTATATGTGTGTGTGTGGGGGGGGTCAGACTTTCTGGGAGGGGTCTGGAGAGCCAGAGGCTCTCACTTATTGAAGTTTAAGAGGGGAAGGAGTCAGAGTGAGCGTGGTGGAGACCTGTAAGGGTCAATACTTCACAGAATGCGCATTGGGCAGCTAGGGAGTGCCATCCATTGTGTGTTCATAGGAAAGAGCAATGAATTGCCAGGATCGCTGGGGGCAGTCTTTCATGGAGCTCTATGGATAGGCAACTGTCAACACAGTAATGTTATATGGACTGTAGAGGGGCAGGAGGGGGAACAGTGTGTGTGTGTGTGTGTGAGAGAGAGAGACTTGTTGTGACGTGTGTGTGTGTGTGTGCTATTGACCGGTGGAACAGCAACTGCATGGGGGGGGAGTGGAGAGTGCTTGTGTTTTTTTGTGTTACTTTTATTTAGTGTCTCTGGTCATGGGCTTTTTCTCTGTCATGTGGTGTGAGGGTGGGTGCTGCTAGCTGCAGAGACCAGAGCATATATAAAGGTGACTCCACCAGGTGCTATTTTATCTCAGTGAGAGAGAGAGAGAGAGAGTTTGCAGTTGGCCAGCTGGCTGGCAGTCAGACTGAATTTTTTTCATTCAGGATCATTGTTAGATTATATTTATTTATAGATAATATTTTATTAATAATAATCATCTCAAGGAAGCAAGTTAGGTAGTGCCAAGTCAGACCAAGCATCCATCATCAAGCCCAGCATCCTGTCCTCCAGTGGGGCGATTACATTGGGGACCCTGCTGGGGCTTGGCCTTGGCTTTTGGTGGGGGCCCTAGGGACTGGGGGACTTGTCTTGGGAGAAGGGAGGATGTTATAATAAATAGTTTTTATTATTATGGGATGATATCACATGTGGTTATTACATACACATTGGTTCTGCCCTTTTAGTATATTTTTTGTATTTTAGGCTATTTTAAATAATTTTTAAAATTGTGAGTAATAGTATGTTTAAATTAGGAATTGTAATTGTTGATTGTGTGTGTTGTAAGCCACCCCAAGCTGCTCTGTGAGCAGGAGGGTGCTGGATAAAATTGAAATAAATAAATATGATTGTGCTGCTAGCTGCCATGGGGGGGCTGGGGGAGGGGGTTGCACTGGGAGACATGGGGGTGGAGGGAGGTGGACACTTGGGGAGTCTGGATGGGAAATGGGGTAGGAGGTGGACACTTGGGGAGTCTGGATGGGAAATGGGGTAGGGGGTGCACTGGGAGACTTGGGGATGGGTGGAGTGGGGTGCTCTGGGGGAGTGGGAGAACTTGGGGAGCCTTGCTGGGCAATGGAGTATGGGTAAGGTTTATTTATTTAAAACATTTTTGCCCCACATTGGAACCAATGCTGCCCTGCAACCTGTATATCTCATAATTGCCCTCTAAACATTTGCACCTATGGCAGCCCTAACGGGGGAGTGAGTGCACTGAGATACATGGGGGTGGGGGGGGCATTGGGGAGTCTGGTTGGGCAATGAGGCTGGGCGTGGACTGGGAGACTGACACATGGGGAGGGGGGTGCAACAGATATGAAGTGAACTATGTTTTGGGGGACAAGTGGAACTTCTTGCTGCCACTTTTGTGGTGTGTTGAGGATGAGATGGTTGGCTTAAGAAGATATGGTTGGCTTAAGAAGATATGGTTTCAGTGGTTTGCTTTTGTTTATTGTGTGTTTGCCGGTGCACAGCTGGTTTGCCTCCTCCTCCTCCCCCATGCATGTGCAAAGGCTGTGGCAATTTTCTGGGGCCCCACTGGCAATGGCTACTCTTTCTTAGTTAAAATTGATCCCTTTCCTCTTTTACACATAAATTGTCTGCTTTCTCTTTTCTGGGTGGGGTACCTAGGGTCTTGGATGGAGGAAGGGTTTACAATCTAATTTTTGTTGGAATGTTCCTTGCATTTTAAAATGGCCATGCCCTTTGCAGTTTGGTGGGATGTTGTGAGTAGAGATAAAATTGCCTCCGCCTCTCTAGTAGAGAGGCCATTTTGTGAATTTGTAGTTCTACTGGTTGTGACTACTCTTTTTAAAAAATGGTTCCTCCCTTCACTGTTTCACTGCTGCTGGAAAGTAGTTTGCTTGCAATACAGGCCAACAACAGGCAAACTTTTTATAAAAGGCCTGTGTGTTTGGACAGGCGTTTGGCTGCCGGGGATAGGGTGCAACAACTAGGGATACTGGTCTGAATGGGCCTGGTTTGCTTGCAGTGCAGTCCCGAAATGGGCCACACTTTTTTTAAAAAGGGCTGTGTGCTTGGACAGGCGTTTGGTTGCTAGGGATCTTGGTTAAAATGGTCCCTGTCTTCGCTGCTTTTCACCTAAAATGCCTGCTTTCTGTTTTTAAGGTGTAGGGACCTAGGAGCTTGGCTAGAAGGGTTTCCAGCACAATCTTTGCTGGAATGGTCCTTGCATTCTATAATGGCCCCGCTTTTTACAGTTTGGTGGTATGTTGTGGCAGGCTTTTCTGCAAGAAGGCCATGCCATATGTTGGTTCAGTTCACTAATGGCTAGTCTAACGGCCTGCCTGGCTGCAGCAGATGCTGCCTTTTACACTGCAACAGAACTGTGTAGCATGGTTGGGGGGGTCTGTGGGAGAAGTGGAACTCTATGCTGCTGCTTGTGTGCTGCGTGTGTATCATACATAGTGTAATAAAAATGTGACATTCTTCTCCACTTGGCACTGCGTGCTGCAGCGAGTTTGCTGTGGCCCTGGGGTTACTTGTGTGTTTAACATATTTACGTTGCTGCACATGAGAGTGGCCAGGCAGTACCACTTCCTTCTGTCCTTCCCCCTTTCTGTACCACAGGGCTCTCCTTGTACACTGCGTTATAGGGGTACAGGGGACCGGGGGCCAAAGGGCGTACCAAATTCATACTGTAACACCTGCAAATCTGTCTCTGTCTCTGTCTCTGTCTCTGTCTCTGCAGTACCTTTGAGTTGAAGGACAGACCCCTGTGTCTATCTCTCTTGTTTGTGCTACTCTTGCGGATTGCACTGTCATTGTGTTTGCATCCTGATCCAAAGTATGGCAGAAGTTAATTGGATCATTGACGATTCCTACATTTGCCATTTGGGGCAGTTTGTCTGTGAAGAAGGGCTTAGCTTTTCCTCAGATAACCAGAATTATGACATCTGGTGGTTTGGAAGAGGAGGCATGAGATGGCATGAGATTGTTGCAGGATTGGATAGGATTCAGAGGAGATGTGATGTTCCACCTCCAATGGGAATTGTGATCCACTGTGATGTTAATGATGTGGGTGAGCTCACTGGTCTAGAGTTGGCGAGTGCCATGAGACATGACCTGCACCGTATCCACTCCTTTCCAAGGAGCAACATCTTGGTGTCTGATTTAATTGAAAGAGCAGTCAATAGGAATGCATGTCCAAGCCCAACTGATTCTGGTGCACTTCATCGGTTTAGGAAATCAATGAGAAATGTGAAAAGACTAATGGATGCTTTTCTGAATCATCAAAGGAGGGCTACTACAATCTGGAATAGGTTCTCAAGATGTTACGTTACGTTTATTGGGATATCGGTTTCTGCCATAATCCATGAAAACTATGTACGATAATATATACATAGTCACATGACACATCAATGGTAATAATAATAATAATAATAATAATAATAATATTTGGGAATTAACTCTCATTGAAACCAAAATTGTGGATATATATAACAATAAATAAAATAGAAATATAACAAAGTACACAATCCCACTATAATACTAAAATCTTGCAATCAGTAAATTGGATTGCCATCTCTCCTCGCACCAAAGGGGTGGAAAACATATTGGAATAATCCTCATAGGAACCACATATAATAAGGCAAATCCAGCTAGTGTGGTAAAGAAATAACCACAAATTTGTCCTGTCTGGAATGGATTAACTCTCTGCGTTTAAGTGCCAACTTTACAAAAATGGCCAGTATCGCGTCCCTATCCTCCATCCTCAACAATACTTTATGGGTATCGCTCCGGTTGAGACCGCCGTTGCCAGCTAACAGAGGGGTCAGCCACACTGCTCTTAGTGCCTTAAGCTGAGGGCACCGTAGCAGAAAATGATTTATAGTGTCCACTTCATGGAGGCTACATGAACAGAGGCGCTGATCGCGAGGAATGCACCCATACCTTCCCTCAGCAATAGCAGAGCTTACTAGATTAAATCTAAGGTTCATATAGCATCTGCACAGCTCCGGATTAGTCAAGAGTTCCAGGTACTTCTCAAAACCAAAGGAAAGTTTGATTTGCTTCAATCCTGGTGTCACTTTCCACTGGGAAATACTGCCTAGGTCCTCCTGCCAAGCAGTATCCTGGATTCTTTGGATGACCTCCACCCTGATGTCTTGCAGTCGCCTCCCCTGAAAAAACTCAAATGAGAAGTCCAGCTCCCTAAGTAGTCACCAAAGATATAGTACCCAGGGGTATGGGCGGAACCCCGAGGATAATAACTTTTCCTGCAAACACTGGGCCGGGGGTTCTGTGTCCTGTTTAGCCAGCAATTGCAGCCAAAATCTAACATACGCTTGCTTTGCCCTTGCCCCTAAGGAAGCAATGCCCACCTCTGCCCGCAGTACTGCTCCTTGGACTCCTGGAGCAGCACTGAGAAGTCGCCGGAGAAAATAGTTCTGGCTCCTTTCAAGGGTCCTCTCATCTGGGTTGGGGATGAGTTTCATCCCAAAAGTTGCCATGGGTGGCACTTTGGTGGTATAAACCCTAATAAAGGATGACAGGGGGACCCCTTTAGACACCCTAGCTGCTCTAGCAATGGCCCCAGCTACCCTCGATGCCCTATTAGCTCTTGCCTAGAGGTGGGGGGTCCAGGATCCCCCATCAGAAAATACCATGCCAAGGTAGCTAAAGAATTTCACCACCCAGAACTCTTCTGCCTTATTTCTCCAGGAAGGGGGGATCTTCTTCTGTCCTGCTATCATAACTGTGGATTTCCCTGGGTTAATTGCTAGACCGTTCATCACGCAGTAGTTGTGAAAGGCCCCAATAGTCCGTCTTAGACCAACCTCTGCCTGGGCCACCAGAACCAAATCATCTGCAAACTGGAGGAAACCCAGCTGGGTCTCACCAATCCTAGGTGGATGGAAGTCCGCTGACTTAATAGAATCTGACAGGTCAGCTAGATAAAGGTTAAACAGGAGGGGGGCCAGGACACAACCTTGCTGGACCACCCTCCTGATTGAGAACCCGGCTGCTCTGCCTCCCCCTCCACCCACCCTCACCCATGTTCTATTATCAGTGTATAGGTGGATTATGGGGAGAAGAATCTTGTCATCCAGGTCTATCTTAGTTAATTTAACCCACAGTCTATTCCGAGGGACTGTGTCGAAGGCCTTGGTCAGGTCCAGGAAGGCCATATAAAATTTGCGCTTCTTGATCTTAAGATATTTAAAGATAAGATGCTGCAATATAAAGCAGCAGGTTCTCAAGACATCAGCTATCCCTGTATGATGTATATGGAGTACATCTATCAAGAGTGGGACAGTAACATTTCTTTCAAGTGTTCCGACAAAGCGTTCATCAACACATTTGAAGACTTTAACACTGTACAAATACTATGTAAGTTAATGGAGCTTCTAATTGGTTGTCTCTGGTGGTTTCTTCTTATTCCCAGAAAGATCAAGCTTAGGATAAATATTAAATTTAAAACATTGTTTCTAAATAAAGTATTCAATAATTTATTTATTTATTTTTTACTATTGGGGTTAATTTTGCATGGGACAGTGGATTACATAAAAATGATCGGTTTTCCTATGTGACATTAATTTTTTTTTTTTTTACAAATTAAGACATCACTTTAAGTTGCGGGACAAAAGGCAAGGTTGTGGGGAATGTTAATATCTTTGAAAGAGTGCTGCTAATGCCAAATCCCCATTTTTCTTTTTTTTTCTATTTTTTCAGAGCCTACACTTCAAAAATGAATACTGCGGACACTCTTCTCGCGAAGCCATTCACCACGCTGACTTATGAAGAGAAACTTCAGATCAAAGAAATGTGACCTCACCGTCCAGAACTGCAAATAGAACAAGCTGCACAGGACAGAGGGAAAGGCTATACACGCAGGTTCCACACATCCTGGTACGAGAAGTTCTGGTGGCTATGTGACAGTATTTCCAAGAAGTCGTTGTTCTGTTTTCCTTGCCTGCTGTTTGGTGGTGATGCTGCAAGGACATTAAGCACCTGTCTGAGAAGGCAAAGAAGCAGGATTCTTGTAAAAGCCACCTTGACAACTGCCTAAACCTGTCACAGTTGGGAAAAACAAACATCGCCGAGAGACTCAATGAAGGCTACCGTGTGTCTGTAAGGAAGCATAATGAGGACGTCGATCGAAATCAACACATTCTGTACAGAATAATTGACTGCATAAAGTTCTGTGGCGCCTTTGAATTGACACCACATGGACATGATGAAAGCGAGGGATCTGTCAATCCAGGAATTTTTAGAGGTGCAATAAATTTACTTGCCACAGCTGACAGTACACTACAGAAACATTTGAAGACTGCAACTATCTTCAAGGGGACTTCAAAAACTGTGCAGAACGAACTCCTGTACTGCATGCTGGAAATTGCTCATGACTGCATAATTAATGAAATTAAAAATGCAGTTTTTGTGGCTATGGAAGCTGATAATACCACTGATGTTTCAATCATCTGCCAGTCTGTCATGATTTTCTGCTACATCAATGGTGGTGGTTCAACCGTGTAACGTTTTTTCAGCTTCACACACTTGACAGACTCCCGTGCAGAAACAATCACTGACTCCTTGCTTGAAAACCTCAGTGCTGCTCTCCCAAGGGACTCTGACAAACAGAAACTCATAGCTCAGAGCTACAATGGAGCAAGCGTGATGCGTGGAGAGCATGTTGGAGTCCAGAGGAAGATAAGGGATGTATACCCAAATGCACGCTTCGTTCACTGTTTTGCCCATCAGCTGAACCTTATTATGCAGCAAGCTGTATCCCAAATAAGACAAGTAATGATTTTATTTCAAAGTCTGTCTGGTATTCCTGCTTTCTTCAGTTTGTCTCCAAAAAGGACTGAAGTTCTGGATGCGGTGGTGAAGAGAAGGCTCTCCAAAGTAGCTAAAACTCATTAGAACTTCAGTGTGCGGACAGTTAAAGTCATCTCTGAGCGCAGAGAGGATCTTGTTGAGTGCTTTTGAACAAATACAACTAGATAGTCATGATGCCAAGACTGGTATTGAGACCAGGTCATACATTAACATGTTGGAATCTGATGGAGAGTTCCTCTACTTCTTGTCCTTGTTCCACAGAATCATGCCGTACGTGGACATACTTTATAAGGAGCTCCAAAAAAACACCATTGACTCTGTAGGTATTCAATGATATACTACTGACTTCATAAGAGCCATTAATAAAGTGAGGGACTCCACTGGAACTCTGCACTCAGACCTGCCGGAGAACAGTTGGATGGGAAGAAGTGCACCTAGCATGGACACGCTAGAGCAGATCGCTGTGGAAGTGTGTGATATTATAATCTTTCATGCACATGACAGATTTCAATTCACAAAACATCTAGAGAGTGCAACTTTGGTTCAGGGGACTTTGTTTCAAAGGCACAGTGAATGCTTTCCCATCCAAGCATTTAATACGGCAATGGAAGCCTACCCAATGCTGGAGAGAGACTGACTGAGGAGTGAGCTTGGGACTTTGTATGACAGGTCATAATTCCGTTCCACCAAAGATGCCTCTGCGCTACTTGCTGTGTTGACTGAGGACAACTTGGGCAAATCTTTTTCAGAGGTGTTTAAACCGCTGAAGATTGTGATGTCAATGCCTCTCACAACTGTTGAAGCGGAACGAAGCTTCTCAGCTCTAAAAAGAATTAACACCTTTCTGAGAAGTACCATGACAGAGGACCATCTAACTGCTCTAACAATGCTGTCTATTGAGCAAGTCATGGTCAGGGAAATTCCAGACTTCAACAACAAAACAATAGATCTGTTTGTACAATGCAAGGAACACCGAGCAAATTTCCAGTACAGGCGCTGAACAGACATGAAGATGATCTATTCTGGACAAGACCTTCACAATACAAAGACCTGTTTACATCCATCCAGCTCCAGCCTGCATGGTCTTTGTCATTAAAGAGACCCATGCCAACATGGATGCTGTACACAAGTAAACAGGTGATGATCTGCACTCTCCATTGCATGAAGACTAGAAGAAGGGGAGACGAAAAAGTAAGACAACCTGTTTTGGAGCACTTCAGTTCCAGCCTGGTCTGCATGGTCTCAGTTACAATACAGGGAGACTGATTCTAACACGGAGATTGGACTACGACAACAGGAAAAGAAGGCACCACCACAGAACTGACAACACACCAGGCAGAGGAGACCACAAATGCTGCTCCTTGCTTCGGTGAGTGCAACAAGGAGGACAGCCTGATCCCTGAGCTTTGACAACAGAGCACAGAGAGGAAGACGAATGGCACTGCACAACCACCACCATGAATAAACCCAGCACCCAAAGGGTACCACGTGATGGCGATGGCACACAAGGCAGAGTGAAGTGTTTCTGGCAGCTGCGAGTGTGAGGATGAGAGCCAGCAGAGGACATCCCACATTAAAGATAAGTATGGTTCCTTCTTAAGTTAAAAAGTTATGTTAAAAAAGTTGAGTTAAAAAGTTATGTCTAGATGGAGACCTGCACATGCATTGGGCTTGCTAGGAGGGAAAAGCCTGAGCTCCACACACCCTGGAAAAAAACAAGCCAAAAATCTGAATAAAAAGCAAAAGGAAAAACCCTGAAAAGAAGCAAAATGCCAGGCAAGAACAAGAGCAAGCAAAAAATCTCTCAAGCAAATGCTTTAGAGAGATTTTGCCAATGGAAGGACACAGCGGGGCCTGAGCAACAGGAGAAAGCAGCCGGCAGCTCCAAAAGGATGCCAAGAAGTCCTGAGGCAGGGGAAGACTCGGCTGCATCTGACTCCGGTGAGCAAACTGGGGAAAGAGAGTTAGGGATGCAGGAATCCCCTCTGGCTGGATCCCCAGGAAGATCTCCTATGCAGGGAGAGGGGGAAGGTCCCGGAGAGCGAGAGAAGGCTACCAGCGGCAGGAAGAAAGCCCCGGGACTGGTGGAGTGGGGGATCAGCTTCAGCCGGTAGGAAAAGGGCGCCAGTAAACCCTGAGAGAGAGGTAGATTCAGCTGGCTCCAATTCAGATGCAGAAACGCAGGGGATCCGGATAAAGCTTCTGATTCTCCAAACGAGGAAAGAACTGTTAGGAGAAATGAGGAGAATTAAAGGGGCAATAGAAGAGGGGAACAAAAAGCTTGAGGTCCTGACAAGAAGGACAGAAGTAGCAGAGGGCAGAATCTCCAATCTGGAGGATCATGCCCTTGAAGCTGATGGAGCCATAAATAAATTTTAAAAGGAAACAGCCCTTTAAATGCAAAAATGTGAGGAGCTGGAGAACCGCTCCAGAAGGGTGAACTTAAGGATCCACGGGGTAAAGGAAACTGAGGGGTCTGAGAGTGTGAATGAAATTATATGTTCAATAATCAGGGAAAATTTCCCAGATAAGGAACACCTTCACAAGTCAAGCATTGACAGAGCCCACAGGGTGGGGCGCCCTAGACAGAGGGATTCTGAGCCCCCTTCCCCACTCTATTATAGTGAAGTTCACTCTGTACAACATCAAAGAGCAACTGCTGCAAGCTGCTAGAATCAAAAGGAGGCTAACTTATCTGCAAAGTCCAGTTAGAATGCTGCCAGACTATGCGCCACAAATGATCAAAAGAAGGATGAGATGGAACAAATTCTTTGGGGCAATTCTAGAAAAAAATCTCAGCCCTAGAATCATTTTTCCAGCACAGATCTTGATCACATATAAAGGGAAAAAGAAAATCTTCGGTACCACGGAGGACCTGGAATCCTTTCTGCACTCATTGCCAGCGGTGACAAGGAATAGTAATCAAGAAACAGCAGAATGAAGGGGAGAGATCCTCTGGGCAGGAGGGGAGTAACATTTCTGTTGCATCCATTTGGGAGCCCTAAGTGAAGTTCATTAGCCCTGAAGAATAAAGAGGGGACATTGGGTCATTAAAGGGCTATTTGGACACAGACATTCTCAATGTCCAGGCAGGGGAATGAAGTGCTGTGTGGAAGAGGGTTTTTTTGATGCTCACTCTATGATGCGTGGGATGTCTGTTTAATGGGGCTGATGAACAGAGAGAAAAGCCTGCAGAGGGGAAGAGGGGGGTCTTGAATCACATAAAAAGGCTATACGGAGTTCTCAAGTGGGGGTCAGCCTGTGGAAAAAGAACTGGCAGAAGGGAAGAGGGGGTTTTGATATATGGGAAAGGAGGATATAACTCATGGCATAGACAAAAGGTTGGCATGCAGGGAAAGGTTGAAATCAGAACAGGGGGAGGGGTGAGGGCTTAGAAAGGGGTAAGAAAAAGGAAGAACACTAGAGTTCCGGTAGTCTCATCAGATCGTCTAAGGAGAGGGGTAAGGTATGGGTGGGGGGGAGGAAGGGGAGGAGGGTTTGTTTTAGTTTGTGTTAAAGTTTTTAAATGTTTTTAAAAGTTGAAGAGTGCAGAAATGGGTGTGAAAAAAAAGAGGTGGTGCACAGACACAGGTCTTATACTAAAGAGGACAAGGGAAAGGATGAAATAGCTCAAGGCAAAGAGGAAGGAAATAAAGATAAGAGTCATAATGAGACACTGAAGGGAAAAATAAAGGACAATGAGTGGTTTTAAAACAATCTCACTGAATGTGAGGGGGTCTAAACTCTCCCCAGAAAAGGAAAAGGATTAAAAAC
>QEPC01009840.1:352970-366030 GCA_003113815.1 Sphenodon punctatus | reverse complement strand
GGGGGGGGCTGCTGGTGCCAGATGTCCCGGGGTGCTCTTCCTGGGGGTCTGGTGCCCCGGAGCTCATGTCTACCAGGCGGGTGGTAAGGGGAGGGGGTACCTCGGTCCGTTCCCTGCCCTGGACCACTGCGTTCCCCACGAGCCGTGCAGCGACTATGGACCCCTTCATATGTAGGATGCGGTCCAGGGCATCGTAGAAGGAGGCAGTCCGGGCCCCGTGTCCAGAATGCCTATTGTTGTCCCGGATGGCCTTGTACCCCCTCTTCAGCTCCTTGGCCTTTGAGCAGCACTGTGCCGCTGTGCACTGGTGCCCCACCACCTCCATGTCCCGCACTATGTCCTGGTAGACATGCTCATTGCGCTGGTTGAGGGCGAGATCCAGCTGGTACTCCAGGGTCCCCCAGATCCTGATGAAGTCCCAGGTCTCCTGGAGGCCCCACTGACCCCCTCGGTGGTACGCCTTCCTCCGTCATCTCCACAGCGGGTCATCCTCCTCCTCCGCTGCCTCCGCCTCTGCCCGGGCAGGGCCGGTGTCCTCCGGGGGCTTGTCCGCCCGGGCCGTTTTCCATGTCTGTGGGGACAGTGGGTGGGGGGTGTAGGGTTGGGTGCGGGATGGGCCCCCTCGCAGGGAACCCCTGTCCTCCGCCTCCCTGCCAGTCACCCGAGCATGGCCTGTGCCCCCCTGCGAGCCCCTGTGCCCCCTGTTACCCTCCCCTTCCTTCCCCTTACCCATTTCCTGGGTGCCTCCTCCGACCCCGGTCCAGCTGCTGTCCCCGGGGCGTCGCGTCCCGTGTGCTGCTGCAGATGTTGTCCCTGCACCTCCTTCATGGTCAGCATGACCCCTGTCTCCCCTTCCTCCACCTGCGCTCCCTCCACCTCCATCACTGCCCCTGCCTCTGCCTCCTCCTCCTCGTCCTCTTCCTTCTCCTTCACTGTTGCTGTCTCGCCCACCGCTCTCTTCCGCCTCCCTCCTCGCTGCATCCCACCACGCTTGCCTGCTGCAGATTTCCCTTTAAATCTCCCTCCCGTGGTTGTGTTGTTGCTGGTTGCCTGGCAGCGATGCTGCGTGCATTGTCCATGGCTGGGGCTCGTTTCCTTTGGTTCCGCCCGGGGATTGGCGTCCAGACGTTACTTTTTGTTGTTTCCCGGTGGGGATCTCTTTGATGACGCTTCCCGGGATTTTGCGCCGGGGAGCCCGGGAAGCGTGGTTGAAATTGACCCCATGTGGTTATTGAGCATGGTGAACATCTGGCGCACGCTGAACAGACGTTCAGGGCTCTTTGGCCCTGCCGCGGGATTGAGCGTGGTTGACTGTGGTTCAGCGTGATCTCATAACTTCTGAAATCACCCTAAGTTTGGGAACTGAACTGGAATGCTGGGAACTGATTTATATTCCATTAAAAGTAACTGTATCTGGAAAGTAACTATGAGTTTTATGTCAATGAGTAGTGTTGCCAAAAATTAATAAACTCTCTTGGAAAAGTTATGTTTGTATTTAGGGTTACAGAACATACAATTTCAGCACAATATGCAAAATAAAGTTAAATGCAAAGGCGTTAAATCTGGGAGCTACAGCTTTCAGTCCACAGAGGCATGCACATGTTCTCTTTTAGCCATCAAATTTTGCCACACAATTCTTTTTCCCTGGTCTCTAGTCTCTAGCAGTGATGTGAATCCTATTCCTATCCCATAAAGGGAATCATGCCAGCAACAAGAGATAAAAGTGGTGCTAAACAGATAAATAATTATGTCTTTAGCCTTTAAAGTGACCTATTCTTGGAAAAGTGCTGATTAGGCCCTTGAACAAGGTTGGCAGCCTTACTTTTTGGCTGAAATCCAGCAGTAACACTCTAGTACAGTTCTGATGAGAATACGCAAGACAATTCTTTAGACATCAAGTGTGAATTTCTTCCCAGAAAACTATACCTTCAATCTCAAGTGATTGTCAGGCTGTCATCAGCCTCTGTGCCTATATTACATAAGAACATAAGTAATGTCATACTGGGTCAGACCAATAGTCCATCAAGTCTAGCATCTTTTCTCCAACAATGGCCAGTCTCTGTCTCTTGGGAGAAGTACCCAACAGGTTTGTTGTTCCAGCCCCTAGGGGTGTGCACTTTATTTTCATGATCAGTATTAACATTACAATAACAAAGATAAATAATAACAAAATCAATAATGATTTAAAAAGTCATTATTTATTTTGTTATTGCCTGGCAGGTGTTTTTTTGGAGGGAAATGTGGAGATGGGAGGAGGGAGCAAACATCTTGGAGCCAGAAACCGTGTTGAACTCTTGAACTGGGCCTGTAATGGGAGGGGAAGGACCTGATGCATGTAATCGCTGGCCAAAGAGAAGTGCAAGCAGGTTCCAGGCAGTTGTATTTAATTAATTAATTAATTAATTCAACATTTTTAGCCCGCCCTTCCTGCCCATAGGGCAGCCCGGGGCAGCAAACAACAGTATAAACAATAAAACAATAAAAAAGTTTAAAACAATTAAAAATGTACAAAATTCAGAGAAAGAGACCCTCCCCCCCACTCACCAACCCTCCCCCTCCCCCTTGCCAAAGGCCTGGCGGAACAGCCAGGTCTTACATAAATGCCAAAATAAGAGGAGAATGGGATCCAACTGAGCCTCCTCCGGGGAGCAAATTCCAAAGCACAGGGGTGGCCACTGAAAAATATCTAACATAGGTGGCCAGCCACCTCACCAGGGGAACCTCCAAAAAGGATCCCACGGATGATTTCAAGGGTCGCACGGGCACATGGGGAATGAGGCGATCCCGCAGATAAGTAGGGCCCCAGGCCATGAAGGGCTTTAAAGGTTAGAAAAAGCACCTTGAACCTGGCCCGGTGTTTTATATGCAGCCAGTGCAGAGCCCGGAGCACTGGTGTCATGTGCTCCCTGCGATCCGCCCCCGTAAGGAGACGGGCAGCGGCATTCTGCACCAATTGCAGCCTCCGAATCAGCTTCTCAAGAAGCCCTACATAGAGCACATTGCAGTAATCCAGCCTCGAGGTGATGAAGGCATGGATGATATTGGCGAGGTCGGAGTCTGAGGCTCCTTTTAAACGAGGAGCACTGAAGCGCCTCCTCAATGCCGCATTAAAGGAAAGCCGCCGGAAGTGACATTCTCCCTGTTGCCGGCAGCGGCAGCGTCTGAAGACATGGGGCTTTGGAGCGGCGCGTTCTTAAGCCTGATAATTGAAGTCTTAAGAATGCGCCGCTCCAAAGCCCCGTGTCTCCAGTCGCTGCCGCCTCCAGCAACGGGGAATATGTCACTTCCGGCGGCTTTGCTTTAATGCGGCATTGAGGAGGCGCTTCAGCGCTCCTTGTTTAAAAGCAGCCTGAGAGATATGGTCGAAGCCGCCGGACAAGATGTAACTGCCAAAATGCACTCCCCACCACAGCCACAAACTGAGATTCCAGGCTGATCCATGAATCAAGAAGCACACCCAGACTCCACACTTGAGAGATCATGGGAGGGTGAACCCCACCAATAAGAGGAGATTCAACCACTCCCAGGTTCCCCAAGCCCTTGCCCACCAATATCACCTTCGTCTTGTCAGGATTGAATTGCAGATGGCTCAACCTCATCCAAGCCTCCACAGCTGATAGCACTGGGAAAATAGGGATACTACGTGACCTGGGTCGATAGAAAAAGAGAGGTAGAGCTGAGTGTCATCAGCATACTGATGACACTGCATGCCCTGAAACACACTCACGATCTCCCCTAATGGCTGCATATGTTAAACAAGAGGGGGGACAGAATGGCAACCTGAAAGACCCCAAAGTCCCTGCTAGTGTGGGCTCCGGGCCGCCGCTGGCGACCCAGAGCCCGCACCAGCAGGTAAGGTACTTTGGTACTAGGGTGATCCCTGGGGTAGGGGGTGGTTTAACACACACCCCACCCCAGGGATCACCCTACCTCCCCACCCAGGGATAGCCTACCTTTGGTGCTCCGAGCGGCGGCGGCGGCAGTCCGGCGGCTTCAGCGCTGGCTGTGGCTGCCAGCTTCAGCGCTTTCTAGGCCTTATGGGGAACTTCCGGGTTTCCACAGAAGGCCTAGAAAGTGCTGAAACCGGCAGCCACAGCCAGCGCTGAAGCCGCCGGACCGGCGCCTCCACCGCCCCCGCCCGGAGCGCCAAAGGTAGGCGATCCCTGGGTGGGGTGGTAGGGTGATCCTTGGGGTGGGGTGTGTGTTAAACCACCCCCACCCCAGGGATCACCCTAGTACCTGCTGGTGCGGGCTCCAGGTCACCTGCAGTGGCCCGGATCCCGCACTAGGGACTTAGAGAAAAATAAAAATAAATCCAGGCTGGGCAGGGTGGGTGGGGGTTGCCCCCCTTCCACCCACACAGCCTGGTAGGGGGAGGGGGGAGGATTTTTTTTCTCCCATTGATTTCAATGTTGACAGTTCCCCATTGAAATCAATGGAATAAATCCGGTACCGGTAATCTGGTTTTAATCCAGTAACCCGGTATTTTGCATACCGGTAAAACCGGTAACCGGTATTCTGCCTGGTGTCCCACCCCTTAGGGTGGGATGGGGGAGGGAGAGGTGGGACGGTTTGGTTTGGTTGTCTCCCTTTTTATTGTATTTTATGGGTTTAATGTGTTTTGAATACTGTAAGCTGCCCTGAGCTGCTTGGAGCAATATTTTAATTTAAGTATTACATTATTTTATAAATATAAATATATATAAGATATAGGTTACAGATATAGATAATATGGAAATTAGATAGATATACCCTATACTGGTTTTTTTTTTCCTTTCCCCTGTAGGGTCCCCTGTCCATATTGTTTATAGATCGATACTAGTCTTTAAGTCTACTTACTACCAGCCCCCAACAGTAAGACGTTTTGTCCCTAAAACCTACTTTGCTAATAGCCACCTTCCAAGAACTTATCCAATCCCTTTTTAAAACTAGCTACACTACCAGCCTTGACCACTTCCTCTGGCAGCAAATTCTACAAGTTAATTATGCGCTGAATTTACTTCCTCTTATTTGTTTTAAATCTTCTGCCAGTTAATTTCTTGGAGTGTCCTCTTGTTCTAGTAATGTTAGAGAGGGTAAACAACTGCTCCTTAATTACGTGTTCCATACTTCATGATTTTATAAACTTCTATCATAGAAGTGATTTCTTCTCCAAGTACAATTTTGTATCATTTTATTAATTACAAAAATTAATGTCACCTCATTCATTTTCATAATGTAGGTAACAAAAATGAATAAATAAGCAAATGGCATGCATTTGATTTATTTTGTCTTTCTTTTTTTGTTTTACATTATTAAAAATATATATTTTTTAAATTAAAAAATTAACTGTGCATGTGCAAATGGCTGCCAGGGCCACTATGCACATGGGTGCAGTTTTCCAAAATGGTGGTGTTGATACCAGTTCCATTTTGGAAAAGGGCGGTGCATGTGCAGGATAGGCCTGGAGGCCATTTGCACATGTGCAGTGATTTAAAAAATAAATAAATAGTAAAATAAAACAAAAAAATGTGTGTCCTTTACAAAACTCCCTTCCCCCCTCCCCAAATGAATGGGTTTTTGGAAAGGAAAACAAAAACAAAAACTGAATGACAAGCCCTTGGGGGTAGGGACCTGCCTATAACTATTGATTGTACAGTGCCAGTTACACTGTTGGTGATATATAAATAAAATGAATGAATGAATGAATGAATGAATGGTGTGCTTTGCCTAGTTTTTACCAGCTCCATAACCTTTCAAAACATTACTTCCTTTAGAGTATAGTGTTGGAGAGGGTTGTTTTTATTTTTGTTTTTTTAGACACAGGTTACAATTCAAATATTTGTATGAAGTTCTTTAATATGAGGGTGAGTGAAATTACTCAGCGGGTACAATTTTCTTGTGTTGAAGGCTGTGGGCCCCTTAAATGGAACCTTATACCAGCCCTCTGCACAAGTGTCCTCATCCTTTGAAATTCCAAGGAAACCTTATCTTACCATGGTAAGCCTTATGAGTGCACTTTTTTGGGGTAGGCATGAGAAATAGAGACTAAACAGTTACCTGCCACAGTATATCCACTCCACTCTAGCAACAGTTGGTTACCGATAGGGATGGGCGAACACGGTTTGGAAGTTCAGAGTTCGGCCTGAACTCGGCCTGTTCGGACGACCGAACCCGAAACTGAAACCGAACATGGACCGACCGAACAGAACTCAATTCCGAATGTCGAAATGACCAAACAGTTCGGTCAGTTCGGATCGCATTCGGGTGAGTTCGGGTGGCTAAAACATGTCAGTGTCAGGTCACTGGAAAGCCAAATGTGGCAGGGAGGGGTAGTCAGCTGACTCAGCTGAGGAGCACACTTCCAGGCAACAGGGGTGGAGGGTGGAGACTGGCTTGGAGTAGCAGCCAGCCTGCCCAATCACCATCCCTTTTCGCCTCAGACCACTGGCTTCGCAATCTGTGATTGGCCACGGGCTAGGCTGCACGGAGCCAATGGGGCTTGCGGTGAGGCGGGCGCAGCAAGAAACAAAAGTGTCTGCCTCCCCCCCCCTTCCCAACACCTTCTGAGCTAGTCACTGTTCCTGAACAGCAGACATTTCAGAAGGTTCCCTCTCCCAGAATTTCCCAGCTCCTGCAATCCTCCTCCCATTTCACCCATCCAACCCATCTACCCCCATATTCTCATTCATTTATTTAGCTTAGCTTAGATAGATTTAGTGGTTATTTTTTGCTTTTACCCCTCCCTGTGTTCAATCTTCCTTCCTCCCTCGCCCCTCCATTGAATCCTTTCCCTCTTCCATATATTCCATCCCTGATTCCCTTCCCTTCCCCTGTTTTTTCATTTAGAGTAGGATTATTAGATTGATTTAGGTTTCATTTCAGTTTTGCACCCATCCTTGTGTTGTTTGTGATTCCCCCCATCCCATACAGATAGATAGATAGATAGATAGATAGATAGAGAGAGAGAGAGAGAGAGAGAGATGAGATGTAGGAATTAGCTTCGTGATAGAGATAGCTTAGTAAAGCAGTTTTAGTTTTTGTAGGAGTAGACCTGTGTACTTATTAGATAATCCATTTAGTTTATAGCATTTAGAATAGTTAATAGCAGTTAGATTTAGTGTAGATAGATAGATATATTAGATTTAAAAAATTAAATTTAAAAAACAAAACAAAAAAACCCAATATAAAAATAAAAATATTATTTTGGATGGAGAAATGGAGAAAGGAAGGAGAGGCCGGTCTCCTACCCATAGGCGAGACAATGGGGCACGTGCCAGAGGTGGGAGGGACCGTGCCAGGGGAGTGGCAGCAGGCACCAGCAGTAGCCAGAGGCAGAGCACATCACCCCCCACACCCCCAAACTCAGCAGGCCTGCTTTAGGGCAACAGACTTCAGCGGTTCAGCGGCGCCTCCTGGCAGTGCCCTCCTCCACTACCACGCAGGGCACTAGGACTTATGACTGCATCTGTCTCTGCTGGTGGTGGTGCTGGAGCAGGTGCTGGTGCTGCTTACGATGTTCTTCCAGGGCCACCAATGTCCCCCACTGTCGAGGCAATCCCCAGCAGTCCAGAGCTGGTGGATCCCACCCTGGCTGCTAGAGGCAGGGCCCGATCCCTGGGCAAGGTCAGTAGGGAGAGGAGTAGCAGTAGCACTAACAGCTACAGAGGTGGGCATAGGGAGAGTGCCAGAAGCATGGTGGGCACAGGGAGTCTAGCCTCAGGTTCCAGTACTCCCCTTCACGGGACATCACCGTGATCACAGACAGTGAGGAAGAGGCAGACACTAGTGCCACAGAGGAGATGTCTGTAGCTGAGGTGATGTCTGACCCTCCTCCCAGAGCTGCGTTGCCAGTGCCACAAAATTCTCCCCCTCCCAGCAGCGCTGGCAGCAGTGTGTCCGCCAGGGCGGGCAAGAAGGCAGGAGGGGCAAAGAAAATCCTCAGTCTGGGATCATTTTAAGCAAGTGAGGGCGGATGATCCCAGAGAGGTGCAGTGCACAGTGTTCAATAAGGTGGTGAAGTGTGGGCAGGTGCTCACCAACCTTGGCACAACTGCAATGGTGAGGCACCTCAAGGCATGCCACAGTGCTCTGTTGCTCAATGGGAAGGCACGGGAAGTGGATGCCAGCGGGTTCCCAACTGCAGCGGCCAGTCGCCCGGCTCCTTCAGCGGACCAGCATCCTGAACCAACTGGTGCTGCCTCTAGCAGCAGGAGCAGTATGGGGGCAGAACAGCAGCAGGAGCCTCCACAGCAGCACCGTCAGTCCACCATGGAGGAGATGGGGTGGGGGGATCTGACCAGGCCATCATCAGGGCGTCGTGGCACTGGCTTCCAAGGGAAAACCAAGCACCTGTTGGCAGAAATGATTGCCCTTGATGGGCAGCCCTTGTCAATTATGGAGAACAATGGTTTCCAGTGGCTGATTGGTTTCCTGGCCCCCAACTTTAAGATGCCTTCCCACTCCACCCTGAGTCGGACCATGGTGCCACAGCTCTACAGGGCTTTGAAGGAGCGGGTGAGGAAGCTGCTGGCAGGGGGGCCACGGGCCACTTCACCACCGACCTGTGGTCTGCCAGAAACGCCCAGCATGCCTACCTGGCAGGGACTGCACACTGGTGGCAGAACTCAGAGGCAGCACTTGGCAGTGGTAGGAGGGAACATGAAGCAGGGTATAGGTTGACCCAACTTCAGGCCCAAGTCATGGACAGCTCTCATACCTCGAAGAACCGCGAGGCAGCCCTGACCACCATGGTGAGGGAGTGGCTCACACCAGGCGCGGCCTTCATGAAGAGGTGTGTGGTCACGGACAATGCAGACAATATCCTTAAGGCAGTCCATGACGGGGGCTTCACGAGCATCCCTTGCACCGCACACACCCTCCATCTCGTGGTGAACGATGCTCTGGGATTGGGGGAGAAGGGGATTGGGCCAGGCACCCTTAGCTCTCTGGTCAAGTGGGGGAGGAAGTTGGTGGGCTTCCTCAACTGCAGCGTGAAGGGCAGCGAGCTCCTCCAGGAGAAGTACGCCAAGCAAGGTTCCCCGGTGCACACGCTGCTCCAGGATATCTCCACCAGGTAGAATTCCACCTTCCGGATGCTAGAGTGGCTTCTTGAACAGAAAGCTGCCCTGCATCAGGTGGAACTGGAGACAGACATTGAGGCACCTCCAAGGTACAACAGGGAGGAATGGGAGATTATAGCTCACATGGTCTTTGTCCTGAGACCATTCCTGGCCGTGATGGAGACCATGAGCAGCTCCACCGCCACCCTCAGCCAGGTGACCCTGCTGGTCCATAGTCTCTGCAGAAGCCTGGATGAGATTTTTTTTGGGTGGAGCAGGATTGTGGCCCTCAGGGTAGGAGGATGTCAGATGAGGCAATTGACCTTGCGCGGAAGTGGAAGGCGGGGCTGAGTGCGCACTTTGACGAGCTCCTGTGCCGGGACGAATATGTCCTGGCAACCATGCTGGACCCCAGGATTAAGGGCAGCATGGCATGGGGGCCAGTGGTCATGGTGTCCAGAAGAGTGCGCTGGTGCAGAAGGTCCAGCAGGCAGAGCGGGCCATGCAGCAGGATGCCCCTGGGGATGGTGGGAGTGGGAGCAGTGACCCCTTCCATCCATCTGGGTCTACCCCTGCCCCTAGCCCTAGCGTTAGCAACAGCACCACCAGCAGGATGAGCAGCAGCAACAGCAGGACCCCTACTGCCAGCAGCTCCTCCTGTGTGCAGACCACTCTGGGGAGCATGGGACCCAGCACAAAAGGGCAAGCAGCGTGGCTGAGGGCAGTGGGGCAGTTGGTGCCCACCCAGAGCTACCAGAGGGACTATGATGGTGCCTCAGCAGCAGTGGAGACCTACCTGGATGAGGAGCCATGCACTGATGCCAGCAGCGATCCCTTTGACCTATTGGGCCGGCAAGGCCAAAGTGTGGCCGGCCATGTCCAAAGTGGCCAATGGTATCCTGTCCTGCCCACCAAACAGTGTGCCCAAGTTACAGGCAGGGAGGGCTGTGACCAAGATCCAGAAGCTGCCACTCTAGCTCCAGGACTCACCATCATGGGTCTGGGGCCATCATTCCTTGCACAGAGACAATGACATTCTACCACATTAAGAAATAGCCACTCCAGCCCGAGGACCTGCTGCCAGGGTCCTGGGGCCAAGTTACTGGCAGGGAGCGCTGTGTCCAACACCTAGAAACAGCCAATCTAGTCCCAGTACCCACCATCATGGGTCTGGGGCCATCATTCCTCGCACACTGTGCTGTCATTCCACTGCATCAAGAAGCAGCCACTCCAGCCCCAGGACCTGCTGTCAGGGTCATGGGGCCAAGTTACAGGCAGGGAGGGCTGTGGCCAAGATCCAGAAGCTGCCACTCTACCCCCAGGACCCACCATCATGTGTCTGGGGCCATCATTCCTCTCATGGAGACGATGTCATTCCACCACATCAAGTAGCAGCCGGTCCAGCCCTAGGACCTGCCACCAGGGTCCTGGGGCCAAGTTAATGGCAGGGAGGGCTGTGGCCAATACCTAGAAACTGCCACTCTAATCCTTGACCCACCATCATGAGTCTGGGGCCATCATTCCTTGCACACTGCGCTGTCATTCCACCTCATCAAGAAACAGCCACTCCAGCCCCAGAACCCGCCGTCAGGGTCCTGGGGCCAAGTTATAGACAGGGAGGGCTCTGGTGAAGATCCAGAAACTGCTACTCTAGTCCCAGGACCCACCATCATGGGTCTGGGACCATCATTCAATTCACAGAGAGCCATTGTTCAACCGCATCACGAAGCAACCACTCCAGCCACAGCACCCACTGCAAGGTCCTGGGGCAAAGTTACTGGCACGGAGGGCTGTGGCCAATACTTAGAAGCTGTCACCTTAGCCCCAGGACCCACCCTCATGGGTCTGGGGCCATCATTCCTCGCACAGAGATGATGTCATTCCTCCACATCAAGAAACAGTCACTTCAGCCCCAGGACCCACCATAAGGGGTCGCAACAACGCTTGCCTATCTCTTAGGATTGACTGTTCGTGTTCGCACATCCCTACAGATCACATTCTGAAATCTTTCCACTTCGCAGATTTGACTGAAGGCGCACGCATGTTGTGCAATCTGCATTCAAGGCTGAGTTCCTTGAGGATTTCTGCAGTTATGACGTACTCAGTTTGCTTGCCTCCTGATGATATGGAGCTCGCCCTGGATGATCTCAATCCTAAAAGAATCTTAAACTTCTCCTATAGTCCAGGATCCTTGTTCTGCCCAAAAAGTGCTAAGGAACTTACACCATCTCCAGCCAGCAGGCACCTGCCCCTGCCCAGCCCCCTTACCCCTGTCCCCTCATCATTCTTAGCCTGGACCTCAATGCTCTTGGACTTTAATGTGATTATGGCTCCCGTGCATGGGGCTGTCAATAAAGTATGTCATGCAAGGCGTGCAGATTAGCAAAGTTGTGCCAATGGGTGACAATCGGGGATGAGGGGGACTGTTCACTTGACATTATAACCATATGATGTTTGTGTTTGTCTCTCTGTCACAGTTATTTAGTATGTGGGTATTTTTGGGTAGGTGACTAAGTGTGGGTGGGGAGTTTTACTTGCTTTCCTGTCTCACCTCAGTCTCTAGACCTCCTCTCATTTGCCGCCATTCTGCTCATGGAGATAGCCACCAGGCCTTGGCTTATATGCTAACCGTGCCAAGGGTTCTGTACCATGGCCACCAATGTCTGATTCTTCCTGTGCCAATGGCCTCCAGGCCAGGCATATATGCTGTCTGTGCCATGATGCCATGGCATCAAGGAACAGCTGCTGCTGCCAGGCCTATATGCTGTCTGTGTCAAGGGTTCTGTACCCCAGGTTGCCATCAAGCTCAAAGCCTGCCTCAGCCCACCTTCCTGCCTCTCAAGCCAAGGTGCCTGTCTGCCCGCCCAGGTTGCTGCCGAGAGAGAGAGAGAAAGTCCACCCACTGCTTGAAGGAGAGACAGACGCAATCCAACCGATACTGTCACCAGACTATATGGCCAGAGAGAGAGAGTGAGGTTCCCAGCTAGAATGAGGGAGATGGGGGTTAGAGGGGGAGAGGTAGGTGAATCCAGCTACCCTGGCTGCCACCTGCCAGAACCAAGAAGAACTCCCATTTGTGCTCATGTGCCCAAAGCCCATTGCCTACATCCAGCATGCGGCAAACCTACACACAACGTTTTATATGTGCCTGCCTGCCTGACTTTGTGCGTTCCTGTACCTGCTGCTACCACCAACTTCAGCACATAGGGATAAAAGATTGGACAAGTCAAATGAAGCTTGTAAAAATAAATACAACTTTTATTTAAAATATTTAAACAACAACAAAACAACAACAACATTCTAAAAACCAAAAGCAAACATTCAATGGAAACTTATAAATTTAAACTAGGAGTCTCTGGGACTTGGGGGAAAGGCAACAGCCATTGGGGTGCAGCACAAGGCTGAGGGCCGGCCACTCGGGACTCTGGCAGCTCGTAGCCGTGGGAGACAGCAAAATTCAGGGCCCCTTCCATGTCCTGATGCCACCTGGAGGGCGCCTGGTGGTACATTTGCAGGCAGTCCATTTTGGTGGAGACATACTGGCCGTATGCCTCCACCTTCTGCCTCTCCACCTGGACCACCTGCAACTTTTCCACCAGGCGGTTCTCCATGGTGGATGCAGACTGCTGGACCTTGGCCACTAAGTCTCAGGTGGGCCGCTGCAACTGGGCCCGAAAGGCCTTGGCCTCTGCATTCTCCCATTGCCCGGGGGTCTCCACATTAGGGCTGGAGGGGGTGGGAAGGGTGTACATGTCTTCACTTCTGGGTTGCCTTCTCCCCCTTCTTCTGGCGCTAAGTAGGGATGGGCGAACGTGGTTCGGTAGTTCGGTGTTCGGCCCAAACTCGGCCTGTTCGGACAAACGAACACGAACACGAACACGAACACACCGAAAGGAACCGAACACCGAACAACTAAATGACGAACACACCGAACGGAACCGAACACCGAACGACAAAAATGGCGAACACACCGAACGGAACCGAACACCGAACGACGAAATGGCCGAACAGTTCGTTCA
>QEPC01009840.1:307665-338809 GCA_003113815.1 Sphenodon punctatus | reverse complement strand
GGGGGAGGGAATTAATTTATTTCATTGGTTTCAATGGGGACACAGCGCCCCATTGAAACCAATGAAATAAATCCGGTACCGGTATACCGGATTTAATCCGGGAATCCGGTTTTCGCAGAACCGGTAACCGGTAAATCCGGTAGCCGGTAATGGGCCCGGGGTCCCACCACTAGTCAACAGTATCAAAGGCAGCAGAGAGACCAAGGAGGACAAGAATGGAATAGAGACGTTTAGATTTAGTCACCAGACATTTAGATTTAGCCTACCTCTCTGACTGCTCCTTTAAAGTCTCGCTCCCCAAGTCGAGCTCCTCCTCCCTCCCCCTTTCGGTTGGGCTCCCCCAAGGCTCTGTCCTTGGCCCTCTCCTCTTCTCTATTTACACCCTGTCCCTTGGCAAAATTATTGCCTCCCACAGATTCCAATATCATCTCTACGCTGATGACACCCAGCTCTACCTTTCTACCCCCTCTTTCTCCTCTTCTGTCCTCTCACGCCTCATCAACTGTCTCATATCTGCACCTCGATGTCCCGACGTCAACTCAAGCTCAACATGGCGAAGACCGAACCGCTCATTTTTCCTCCCTCCCCTTCCTCCCCCTCTAACCTGCCCATCTGCATCGATGGAGTCACCATCCATCCTGTTCTCCAAGCCCGTAGCTTGGGCTTCATCTTTGACACACACCTCTCTTTTAAACCTTACATTGACTCTGTGGCCAAATCCTGCTGATTCACCCTCCATAACATTGCTCGGATCCGCCCCTTTCTCTCTACCTCCTCGGCCAAAACCCTTGTTCATGCCATGGTTATCTCTCGCCTCGATTACTGCAACCGCCTCCTTGATGGCCTCCCTCGCTCTCACCTGTCCCCCCTTATCGCAATCCAAAACTCTGCTGCCGAGGTCATTCACTCTGCCCATCGCTTTGACCATGTGCAGCCTCTCCTCTTCTCTCTTCACTGGCTCCCTCTTCCTGAATGTATCCTGTTTAAACTCCTGGTATTCACGTTCAAAATACTCCACGACCAAGCTCCCCCTTACCTCTAGGACCTCCCTACGCACTCCTGCATGCGCTCTCTGCTCTTCCTCTGTCCTCTCCCTCACTCTCCCTTGTTTCTCCTGCTCACCTGACCGCCTTCGACCCTTCTCCCTCGCTGCCCCCCATGCTTGGAACTCCCTCCCTGCCCACATCTGCCTTGCCCCCTCCCTCCACTCCTTCAAATCCCTCCTCAAGTCCCATTTTTTCCTCGTCACCTTTCCCAATGTCTGCTAGTCATTCCCCATATACTTACTGTCTGCCCTCCTCTGCAGACTGCTACAACCAACCTGATTGTAACCAAGTGAAGCACACGCACCTGAGGCTTCGCATCCGCTTGAATGTTTGTTTGTCTTCTCCCCTGTCTCTCCCACTCTCCCCCCTCCCTGTCTCCCCCTCCTTGTCTTTTAGATTGTAAGCCACAGGCAGGGACTGTGTCTATGTTCTGTACAGCATCAGGTACATGACCGGTGGCTATCTAAATGTTTATAATAATAATAATAATAATAATAATAATAATAATAATTAATAATAAATTAATTAATTAATAGATTAGATAAGATGATGTAGGAGTTATCTTAGTTATAGAGCTAGATAGAGATAGTGTGTAGTGAATCAGTTTTAATATTTTATAGTGTGTTTGTAGGGCTAAGCCTTTCTAGATATTGATAATATTCCATTTAGTTCCATAGGTTTTAGAATAGTTTATAGAAGTTAGAGCTAGTGTAGTAGATATATATTATATTCAAAATTTGAATAAATAAATAAATAAATTAAATAAAATTATAAAATCGTCCAGTGAATTCTTTGGGTGGGAGAAATGGAGAAGGGAAGCAGAAGAGGCCGGTCTGCAGCCCATGAGGTAGGCAATAGGGCACGTGGCAGAGGTGGCAGGGGCCATGCCAGCGGAGTGGCAGCAGGAATCACCATGCCCTAAACTGCACAGGCCTGATTTTGGGAGATGGCTTCAGAGGCTCCCAGCACTGGGCCAAGGGATTGCTGCTGGGATCGATGCACAGCTCCTCCTCCAGGTAGCTCTCCACTGCTGCTGAGGCACTGTTGTACTTCCTTGCGTAACTCTGCTGGGGCACCATGTCCACCACTGCCCTCTGCCACGCTGCCTGCTCTGCTGTGCATGGGCCCATGCTTGCCGGAGTGGCCTGCATATTTGAGCTGCTGCTGCTGGCAATAGGGGTGCTGCTGCTGCTCAGCCTGCTGCTCGTGCTGCTACTGGGGGCATGGATAGACCCCGCCAGCTGAAAAGGTTGGCTGCTCCAACTCCCACCATCCCAGAGGCATTCTGCTGCTGCTGCCGCGCACTCTACAGAGCCCTTTCTGCTTGCCGGACCCTCTCCACCAGGTCACCCTTCCAGTGGCCATAGAGCGGTGTCTGGCATGCATGCTGCCCTTGATTCTGGGGTCCAGCAAGGTTGTCAACACATATTCCTCCCGCTGCAGGAGCTCATTGAACCGCGCCTTCAGCCCTGACTTCAGCTGATGAACCAGGGCAACCACCTCAGCCGCCAGCTTCTTCCCCTGGGGGCCACAATCTTGCCCCTGGAGAATCTCATCCATCCTCCTGAGGAGACTCTGGACTAGAGGGGTCACCTGGCTGATGGTGGTCATGGAGGAGCTGATGGTCTCTGTCACAGCCAGGAATGGTCTGAGAACAAAGACCGTGTGATCCAGGATCTCCCATTCTGCCCCATTGTACCCTGGAGGTGCCCCACTGTCTGTCACCAGTTTAACCTGATGCAAGGCGGCTTTCTGGTCGAGAAGCCGCTCAAGCATCAGGAACGTTGAATTCCACCTGGTGGATGCATTCTGCACCAGCTGGTGCACTGGGGAGCCTTGCTCTGCCTGCTTCACCTGGAGGAGGTCGCTGCCCTTCACGCTCCGGTTAAAGAAACCGGTCAGCTTCTTCCCCTGCTTGATCAGGGAGCTAAGGGTGCCTGTCCCAATCCCCTTCTCCCCCAAGCCCAGAGCATCCCTGACCACCAGGTGAAGGGTGTGTGTGGTGGAAGGGATGCTGGTGAAGCCCCCCTCATGGACTGCCCTGGCAATATGCTGGCCATGTTGTTGGTCACCATGCACCCCTTGGTGAAGGGTGCACCTGACATAACCCACTCCCTCACCATGGTGGTCAGGGCTGCCTCGATGTTCTGAGAAGTGTGGGGGCCATCCATGACTTCTGCCTGAAGCAGGGCCCAACTATACCCTGATTCAGGACCCCTCCTGCCACTCCTAAATGCTGCCTCTGGGTCCTGCCACCAGTGCGCCGTCACTGCCAGGTAGGCATGTTGTGCATTTTTATTTGACCACATGTTGGTGGTGAAGTGGACAGTGACACAACCAGTCCCTGCAACCTTCTTCCTTCACCTGCTTTTTTCAGTCCCAGTACAAAGCTGGCACCAGTGCACCACCTGCCGACTCAGGGTGGTGCGCGAGGGCAGCTTAAACTGGGGGGCCAGGAAGCCAATCATGTGCCTAAACCCCATGTCCCCGACCCTGAGAAGGGCTTCCCATCAAGTGTGATCATTTCCCCTAACATGCGCATGACTTTCAGTTGAAAGCCACTCCGCCCTCCATGTCCTGCAGCTGCCGATGGACTTGGCTCACCCCAGCTTCTCCATGGTGCACTGACGCTTCTCGGCCTCAACTGGCTGCTGCTGCTGCTTTTCCCACCTAGCAGCACTACCACTCCTGCTGCTAGAGGTAGATGTTCGAGGAGGACGCTTGCCCGCTGATGGAGGAGGATGACTGGCCGCTGCAGTTGGGAACCCACTGGTGTTCACTGCCCCTTTCTGCCCATTTAGCAGCACAGTGCTGTGGTATGCCTTGAGGTGCCTCGCCATGGCAGTTGTGCCAAACTTGCCCACGCTTCACCACCTTCTGGCACAAACTGCACTAAACCTCCCTGGGATCAGCCACCCGCACCAACATAAAATGCACCCATGCAGAGGATTTTTTGCCCCTTCCTGCCTTCTGGCCTGCACTGGGTGACACACCACTGACAGCGCTGATGGGAGGGNATAATAATAATAATAATAATAATAATAATAATTAATAATAAATTAATTAATTAATAGATTAGATAAGATGATGTAGGAGTTATCTTAGTTATAGAGCTAGATAGAGATAGTGTGTAGTGAATCAGTTTTAATATTTTATAGTGTGTTTGTAGGGCTAAGCCTTTCTAGATATTGATAATATTCCATTTAGTTCCATAGGTTTTAGAATAGTTTATAGAAGTTAGAGCTAGTGTAGTAGATATATATTATATTCAAAATTTGAATAAATAAATAAATAAATTAAATAAAATTATAAAATCGTCCAGTGAATTCTTTGGGTGGGAGAAATGGAGAAGGGAAGCAGAAGAGGCCGGTCTGCAGCCCATGAGGTAGGCAATAGGGCACGTGGCAGAGGTGGCAGGGGCCATGCCAGCGGAGTGGCAGCAGGAATCACCATGCCCTAAACTGCACAGGCCTGATTTTGGGAGATGGCTTCAGAGGCTCCCAGCACTGGGCCAAGGGATTGCTGCTGGGATCGATGCACAGCTCCTCCTCCAGGTAGCTCTCCACTGCTGCTGAGGCACTGTTGTACTTCCTTGCGTAACTCTGCTGGGGCACCATGTCCACCACTGCCCTCTGCCACGCTGCCTGCTCTGCTGTGCATGGGCCCATGCTTGCCGGAGTGGCCTGCATATTTGAGCTGCTGCTGCTGGCAATAGGGGTGCTGCTGCTGCTCAGCCTGCTGCTCGTGCTGCTACTGGGGGCATGGATAGACCCCGCCAGCTGAAAAGGTTGGCTGCTCCAACTCCCACCATCCCAGAGGCATTCTGCTGCTGCTGCCGCGCACTCTACAGAGCCCTTTCTGCTTGCCGGACCCTCTCCACCAGGTCACCCTTCCAGTGGCCATAGAGCGGTGTCTGGCATGCATGCTGCCCTTGATTCTGGG
Source organism: Sphenodon punctatus (assembly GCA_003113815.1). Classification (NCBI taxonomy): domain Eukaryota; kingdom Metazoa; phylum Chordata; class Lepidosauria; order Sphenodontia; family Sphenodontidae; genus Sphenodon; species Sphenodon punctatus. The sequence continues at coordinate 333,821 of QEPC01009840.1, read as the reverse complement.
GTCCAGCAAGGTTGTCAACACATATTCCTCCCGCTGCAGGAGCTCATTGAACCGCGCCTTCAGCCCTGACTTCAGCTGATGAACCAGGGCAACCACCTCAGCCGCCAGCTTCTTCCCCTGGGGGCCACAATCTTGCCCCTGGAGAATCTCATCCATCCTCCTGAGGAGACTCTGGACTAGAGGGGTCACCTGGCTGATGGTGGTCATGGAGGAGCTGATGGTCTCTGTCACAGCCAGGAATGGTCTGAGAACAAAGACCGTGTGATCCAGGATCTCCCATTCTGCCCCATTGTACCCTGGAGGTGCCCCACTGTCTGTCACCAGTTTAACCTGATGCAAGGCGGCTTTCTGGTCGAGAAGCCGCTCAAGCATCAGGAACGTTGAATTCCACCTGGTGGATGCATTCTGCACCAGCTGGTGCACTGGGGAGCCTTGCTCTGCCTGCTTCACCTGGAGGAGGTCGCTGCCCTTCACGCTCCGGTTAAAGAAACCGGTCAGCTTCTTCCCCTGCTTGATCAGGGAGCTAAGGGTGCCTGTCCCAATCCCCTTCTCCCCCAAGCCCAGAGCATCCCTGACCACCAGGTGAAGGGTGTGTGTGGTGGAAGGGATGCTGGTGAAGCCCCCCTCATGGACTGCCCTGGCAATATGCTGGCCATGTTGTTGGTCACCATGCACCCCTTGGTGAAGGGTGCACCTGACATAACCCACTCCCTCACCATGGTGGTCAGGGCTGCCTCGATGTTCTGAGAAGTGTGGGGGCCATCCATGACTTCTGCCTGAAGCAGGGCCCAACTATACCCTGATTCAGGACCCCTCCTGCCACTCCTAAATGCTGCCTCTGGGTCCTGCCACCAGTGCGCCGTCACTGCCAGGTAGGCATGTTGTGCATTTTTATTTGACCACATGTTGGTGGTGAAGTGGACAGTGACACAACCAGTCCCTGCAACCTTCTTCCTTCACCTGCTTTTTTCAGTCCCAGTACAAAGCTGGCACCAGTGCACCACCTGCCGACTCAGGGTGGTGCGCGAGGGCAGCTTAAACTGGGGGGCCAGGAAGCCAATCATGTGCCTAAACCCCATGTCCCCGACCCTGAGAAGGGCTTCCCATCAAGTGTGATCATTTCCCCTAACATGCGCATGACTTTCAGTTGAAAGCCACTCCGCCCTCCATGTCCTGCAGCTGCCGATGGACTTGGCTCACCCCAGCTTCTCCATGGTGCACTGACGCTTCTCGGCCTCAACTGGCTGCTGCTGCTGCTTTTCCCACCTAGCAGCACTACCACTCCTGCTGCTAGAGGTAGATGTTCGAGGAGGACGCTTGCCCGCTGATGGAGGAGGATGACTGGCCGCTGCAGTTGGGAACCCACTGGTGTTCACTGCCCCTTTCTGCCCATTTAGCAGCACAGTGCTGTGGTATGCCTTGAGGTGCCTCGCCATGGCAGTTGTGCCAAACTTGCCCACGCTTCACCACCTTCTGGCACAAACTGCACTAAACCTCCCTGGGATCAGCCACCCGCACCAACATAAAATGCACCCATGCAGAGGATTTTTTGCCCCTTCCTGCCTTCTGGCCTGCACTGGGTGACACACCACTGACAGCGCTGATGGGAGGGGCAGAACATGGTGGCGACACAGCTCTCGGAGGGACGTGTGGCCAGCCCTGTCCAAAGCGGCAAAGGGTCTGTTGTCTTGCCCACCAACGAGTGTCCCCAGCGAGTGTGTGTTCTCTATGGTGGGGGATATTTGCTCACTGCACCGTCTGAGACTGGGGGCCAAGTTGATGGAGAAGTTGCTTTTTATCAAGGTCAACCTTTCACTACTGGGATTCCCTGAGCTGCCGCTGGACATGGATTGATGGTGCAGTGGCACACACCATCCCATGCTAGGGGTAGTCTTGGCACGGGGCTCCTCCTCATTCTGGGCTGCTGCTGCTGAGGTGCTTCCCCTTCCTCCCAATGCCCTGCGCCCCCCCCCTCTCTCACTAGACAGCCTCAAGCGGCCTCTCTGACTGACCTCATGATGCCGGGTGGCATTGAGAAGCTGTAAGCCTGCCAGCCAGCTTCTAGCTAGATGATCTCGGCACGCTTATCTGACTGGGTCTCTCTTGCTGCACAGTCTTCCCCAGCCTATCTGAGTGCCCTGCCAAGGTCCCAGCCTGCCTTCCCTACTGCCTCTCATGCCACACTGCCTGTCTGCCTTCCCTGTTTGCCAACCTCAAACCCTGCCTCAGCCTGCCTTCTGCTGCTTATGCCATGCTGCCTGTCTGCTGCTGCTGCCACTGCTGCACCTGCTGTGCCACGGGTTCTGTGCCTGGGAAATCCAATGTCTGTTGCTGCTGCCGCTTCTGCCTCTGCTATGGCATGGGTTCTGTGTCCCGGCAATCCAATGTCTGCTTCTGCTGCCTCTGCTGTGCCATGGGTTCTGTGTCCGGGCAATCCAATGTCTGCTGCTGCTGCCGCTGCTGCCTCTGCTGTGGCATGAGTTCTGTGTCCCGGCAATCCAATGTCCACTTCTGCAGCCTCTGCTGTGCCATGGGTTCTGTGCCCTGGCAATTCAATGTTTGCTGCTGCTTCCGCTGCTGCCTCTGCTATGCCATGGGTTCTTTGCCCATGCAATCCAATGTCTTCTGCTGCTTCTGGGTCTTAGATGACCAGCCATTCCCCCACGGGCACCCCCAGGAGCCAAGCGCTGAGCCTGCCTGCCCGGGCAACCCGGGGTGCCAAGCCCCAATCCTTCCCAATCTCTGCTGCTGCTGCTGTGACTCTGATGGCCTGCCATGCCAAACGGGCACCCCTGGAGTGCCCCAAGTCTCCAGGTGGCGTAACTTTCTGAACATTCGCGGGGGGGTCTGAACTCTACGGGACCGAACCCACGAACCCAAACTAAGTTTTCATGCCAAACGACCAAGCATCCAAATTCCATTCTGTTCGCACATCCCTAATGCCAGCAGTGAGATGGCTTCCTGGCTATGGGCATGTCATTTCGGTGCTCCGACCTCATCCGGGCTGTGTCACCCATGATTTGGTTTTCTGCCCCAGGGCAACCCAGGGAGCAGTCCCGCCGGCCACACATCTATTTTTACACATAATGAGCTAATCAGTTATATGTTGGATAACAAAGTTGATGGTGATTTTTTTGCTCATCGGGGTGAGACCATCTGTGCTTCTGGGGCTACTGTACTTTTGAGGTTTCCTTTTTCAAGCTACCTGATCCATTTTGATCATACAGAAATATTTTATACAAGGCCAGTCAGAAAAAAATCATTGAAATGTTTCTGACAGAAATGCCATTTCTGTTGAGAAAAAAATGTTAGAATTTTCTGTGTGAAATTTCGTGAGGAAAATTTTTAGCAGAAACCTGTACCAATTTTTTGTTGTTGGTGTTGACATGATTTTTTCATTTGTTGACTTGACATAATTTTTTAATTGACCATGATTTACATAGGGAATATATGTATTGGCCATTTGTATACAAAAAACATTTTTTTTCTTGCCAGGTGTATATTTTTTCAGGGACTTTGAAAAGATACAAGTACAGTCCATCTGAAACTTGCATTTTTGTTTATAAGCAGCTGAATAAAATGGAGAATTTCATTCTGAAAACTTTCAAAACTTCATAGTTTAATAGAAAACAGGAAAACAATCAGTTTTTCCTGAAGAGAAAAATCTGTTTCTTAATCACGTTTCATATACTCTTTGGGTGTTTGGGTTCCTTGGCAGTAATTTCATTTAGTTCAGGCTGATGGTATTACATGCCACCAAGAAAGAAAATTAGCAAGTACAGCATTAATAGCCTCCTCCCACCCCCACTGGAAGGGGCACTGAAAGAGAATTGGTGTAGGAATAGCTGCCCCGCCACCCCCCACCCTCAGAAAAGTAGTGGAGAGTCACTTTTCACCTTACCTGAACTGGTGAAACAATGTATTTATTAATTATAATTAATAAAGTAATAAATTAATTAATAAATAAATTAATTAATTAATTAATTAATTAATTGGTAAATAAATAAATAAATTAATTGATTAATTGATTGATTGATTGATTGATTATAATTAATTAATTAGTTAATTGTTAACAAGCACTTATATAGCACCAGCAATGTACCTGGCACTTTACAAAGTAATTGAATAGACACGGTTCCTGCCCTAGGGCTTACAATTTGAGAGACTGGGGGGTGGGGATGAAGGAAGAGAACAGAGGGAGAGACAAGGAGGAAACATGCTACTGTTTCATTTAAACAGAAAGGGGGATACATGCTACTACCATGCTTTTAAATAAGCAAACTGGCTGCCCCCCTCCCCCAGTGCTCTACCCGTGTCCCTTTTCTTGCCCTGATTGGCTAGGCCAATGGCTCTGTCACCCCCCAAATAGTCTATTTCATTGAATTCCTGCATTGGGCAAGCTTCCCGGCCCCTCCTCCACCTTGCCCCTAGACACAATTGAGCATGCATGAGAGGGGTAAAATACGGGCAAAATTGCTGTTGCCCTCCCTCTGGCACATGCTCTGTGCCTAAGTCACTCTCCAGTTCCCCCTCCTCCAGCCAGCACAGACCCTGGAGCCCCAAAATCATTGGCCTGATCCGCTGTGGTACCGCCATTGACACTTTGTGCAAATGCAGCAACAAACAGTGAGAAATCACTGTTTGTTTGTGCACGTGTGAAGGTTGTGAGGCAATTCTCTGTGGAATAAGCAGCCACGTGCATGTGCAAGCAGTGTTTTCTCACTGTTTGCTGCTGCTGTTGCTGCATGTGAAGAGGCAATGGCAGTGCTGTGGTGATCAGGTCAATAACAGGCAGTGGCAGCATTGCTCCAGGGCATTTCGTGGGGTTCCTGGATGCTTTGTGGGGAGTAGACTGTAGAACAGCCCTTACCTAACCCATCTCCTCCCTTCTGCTGGAAGCTGACTGTTGTAATGCATTCATATGATAAGCCCCTTCCCTTCCCTCTATGAGATCATATGTGAACTGTTACACAATTGTAGACTAGCACTGGCTGTTATGTAAATCAAATCAATCAATCAATCAATCATCATCATCATCATCATCATCATCAGTAAGGTAACTCAAAAGCTCACTTGTATTGAAATTAGTATATGTCAGATCCAGAAAATTTGGTGGTGTGGTCCCTACTCTAGCATAGGAATGTTTCTTCATAAGTTCCTTTATTGAGGACCCCCTCCCAGGAGCTGGGCTCCTGACACTTGAGGCCCTCTAAGTCCTTATTTTATGCTGGTGTTTCTTAATCTCATGTTATTATTTCAAGTTTTATCCCTGTTAGTGATCCTAGTGAGGGCCTCCCAACGCAGTGGGTGCTGTCCTGTGCGGTTGAACAGTCAGCACATTGTTGGAACTAGCCCTGAAATGAGTTAAACTTGTTTTAACTTAAACATACATGAAATCTGAGTTCATTTTAAGAATTAAAAAATAGTTGCCCATTATCAGTGCCTTTTGTATGGTTAAAAAGTTAAGTGCTCTTTAATCAATGGGTATTTTCAGACGTGACAATGCCACACTTTGCCACACTTAACTCCCTCCTGGGGCAAAACTCACTGTCATGTGTGTTTTCCAGCATCCAGATGTTCACCACCCTTTACCCCTTGGCTACCCTGAACTGTGGTAGTGGCAACCATGATTCGGGAGGTCAGAAAATTGAGGCGGAACAACCTGTGGTAGCCGCTGCCATGGTCGGCAGCGTAGTAAGGTGTGACATCACATCAGTTTGGCCTGACGTGGCCCGTGGTCAAATAGCGCCACCCAGAAGGTGGATGAGCTTACTGAAGGTAGTTGCTGAGCCACCACACAGTGACCCTGGTGCCACCTATGGGTCCGCTACCCTGTGACAGGCATGGTGCAGCAGACCCCACCCACTGCATCATCCACCAGCCAGCTGGTTGCCCATGAGCTGACCCTACCACCAACATCTGGCCCATCTAGAAGCCAGCAGGAGTGGGGAGCTGATCACCAGGGTTCGGAGTCTGGGGAATCCATGCCCTCACCACAAGCACCAACCCAGAAGAGGGGCGGTCAAAGAAAGTGGAGGGGGCAGGGGCCGGGGGAAGAAATATTTAAATAATGGAAAATAAAGATTGGGATAACCAATTTATGGCATACATGCCATCATTCCCAGAACTACGGGTAGTTCCCCTGGGCAGATAGTCTGCAAGTCTAACTCCCAGTGATGCTGTTCCATCTACATGACAGCTGACCCACCCCTTGGAATAGTCCAAGTCCATTGACATGTGGGACACAGTCCCAGAGATAGACCAGAAGCCAGACTATCCCCACTCAGCCATCTGGGGAGGCATTGGGGTGGACACAAGGCATCTGACTGACTGCACTGTGCCCCTGTTGCTGGGAAAGTGACCAGCACCCGACTCCCAACAATCCACCCCTTTTCTATGGGGGATCCCTCCCAATGTTCCCCATGACCACACAAACAAGTATCCCTCCACTCCACGCGGTGCACTACCTGGGCTTGCAGGGTTCCCTAGGTAGCTCCAGGAGCAGCAGTGATGGATAGACAGTGTTCATTCAATGTTATGTCTATATTGGTGCACAACTGTCCTGTTAGGGGATGCAATGTGTGCCAGGGAACACCTAATCCACTATGCTGGGTTGTCTGTTCATGAGGGATCTATGAGGGCAGGGATGTGCCCAAGGGATAGTCCTGAAGCTAGAACTGCACATTGTCTATTCTTTCAATCTGCAGTGCCCGCTCAATGCTGCCCTGATCCGCTAAGCGTATCAGTACTCCCAGGGGTTGTCATCCTGCCCATACAGGGGCATGGGCCCTGGGGTCCAACAGGCACAGGGTAATCTAACGCAGTGCTGTTAATCTCACAGTTATTGTGGAGCACACAGGCTGCTCCAATCATCAAGGGAGCCATCTCCACCTTGAAGTCCAGCCAGCCGACAAGGTATCTCCAGCGCTGCTTGAGGGCCCTGAAGAACCGCTCGACCTCTGTGTGGGTGGTGCAGAGGTGGTTGTTGTAATGCACCTCGGATGAGGTTGGGGGCACCGGATATACTTTCATGAGCCGTCAGAGGAGGGGGTAGGCCCTCCTCCTCTATTTGGGTCATAGTGGGATCACCAAAGTCCCCCTTGTACATGCGGGCAAACACTGAGGATATGGCAAGGATCCAGGCATCATGGCTGCAGTCAGAGTGACTGGTGAAGTTATTGGTGAAGTATCAGTGTCATTCACCACTGCCTGGAGTTGTAGAGAGTGATAGCCATGGCAGATGATATACTCAGCAGCCTCATCATTGGGGGAGGGGGGTGCAGGATTTCAACATGGGTGCCATCGATGGCCCAAAACAGTTGGGGAAGCCTGCTGTCCTGAAGCCTGCCATGACCTGGTCTTGATCCATGAGCTGGATCACTCAGTTGAGGAGGACCACCTCCCACAGCCTTGCAGAACTCCTGGATGATGGTGGACACCATGCTGATCTCAACACCGAAGTGGTGGGCAATGGAATGGCAGGAGACTGGGGTGGCCAGATCCCATATGGAAATGGCTACACTCTGGACTATGAGGATGGGTGCTTGCATTGGGGTCTGTTGTTGCTCAAGCCAAGGTCGGAGGCATTCAGCTATCCTAACAACCAGCCTGCTGTCCATCCTGAAGTTGGTCCACCATGCTGCATTGTCCCATGAGTTCTGAACCATTTCCCACCACTGTCCTGCCCTGGGAACGATCCAGTGGTAGCGCTGAATGGGCACGGCCAGGTAGATGCCACTGGAAGTAGCAGCAATGCGCCATTGCAGGTTCCAGGCAATCCTCCTCAGTTGGACAGTTCCGGCGCCATTCAGAGATGATCCCCATCATCGTCCGTAGGTGGTAATACACCCGGTGACCAGCCCTGTGTTGGCAGCACCTGTAGGCATCTCTGAAGATGGAGGTCTGCAGCTCAGCCAGGGAAAGCAAGAGCCTGCAGGACAGTTGATGATGGTGTACACATGCTTCCACGTGCATCTCATACTGTTGATACCAGCCCGCGATGCAGTGAAGGAGGCACCTATGGGCAGCAACCTGCCCCACTTCCATGGTGTGGTTGACCACAAGGAAGAGCAGAAAGGTTAACATGACCACAGGGGTGTTGTATAGCATTTTGCTCTGAGACAAACCAGGGCCAGATTGCACGTTCTGTGTGTCCGGCTATATAAGTACATGGTTATCAGCACAGCTGTGCTGCTGATTGGGACTCCATTGATCCAGTTCATTCAAAACAGGTGCTTACCATTGCTTTGAGTGGCCCGGCTCACCACCCCCTGTAGGGGGTGGGGTCTGCTTTCTGTGTGATTACTTCTCACAGAGCCCTTGCAGGCATCTGTCACCATTTTCCAGCGATTCAGGACTCTGCCCTTGGGTGTGTGGGCAGCTGGGCATGGTTCCTTGCTTTGGGCACATGTCCACCCCTCCTTGTATACGTCCTCCCTGTGTAGTGGTTTCATGTGCCCACCCTCTCCCCTGTCTCCGGTTGGATGGTGAGCTTAAGAGGCTATAGCCTTCTTGCATTTCCCTTCCCTCCCCCCCACCTTGGTTTCCCATCTTCCTCCTTGGCATTGCCTTTTGTGTTTACATGCCATAGTTATCTTATGACCATGGAGCATCAAGAGAGTCCACTTTCTGCTTTCCTTTCCCACAGCTGTACCCGTTTTCACTCTATCCATGCTAGGCTTGCTCTGGCCATGTCTGGTAGGGGTGTGCCTATTTATTTATTTCTGCCGAGTCACCTTACTTGTGTTGTGTGCACCAGACTCCCCCATGTTGTTTTTGTTTTTCCTTTTCGTTATTCAAAAATGTCATTTTTGTTATCGTTATTAGTGACATTATCGTTATTGTTTTGGGTATCAATTTTAGTATGATTTTTAGTATCACTATTGGTATCATTATTGATATCAGTACCGTTTCGAATGAAGAAGTTATCTTTGGTATTGATATCGTTATCGATTCCTGGGCACAAATAATATCTATCTAAATCTAAGGAAGACAGGGGAAGGAAAAAGGAAAACTATGTTCTAATCAATTATCTATATAACTATTCTAATCTAATCTATATGTCTTTATATATATATATATATATATATATATATATATATATTGTTGTTTTCATTATTGCAATAACTAAAATGACAATTTTTGTTATCTTTATTGTAACAATGAAAATGACATGCATCTGCTCATGCTTCCTCCTCCGTTCCCCATTCACAGTGTTTGTCTGGCCTCCAGGATTGGTGTGTGTGGAATACTATGGCTCTAGTGGTACGGATGGGCGAACAGATCGCGGTTCGGGTTTGGCCGTTCGGTTCGGCTGCGTTGGGTTCGTCCGTTCGGTTCGTCCATTGGGTTCGGCTGCGTTTGGTTTGTCTGTTCGGTTCGGCAGCTCGGTTAGTTCGCCGGGTTTGGGTTCGGCCATTCGGGAAATGTTATGGGGTTTTTTGTTTTTTATATGTTTTTTTGGTTTTTATTGGGTTTTATATGGTTTTCTTTTCTTTTTTATTTGGTTTTTTGGTTTTTATATGGGTTTTTTTAATTTATTTTTTAAATCTAATATTATATATATCTATCTACACTAAATCTAACTGCTATTAACTATTCTAAATACTATGAACTAAATGGATTATCTAATAAGTACATAGGCCTACTCCTACAAATACTAAAACTAAATCACTAACGCTATCTCTATCACTAAGCTAACTCCTACAACTACTATCCCTAACCTGTCTCTCTATCTCTCTATATCTATAATCTCTCTATCTCTCTCTATATGGTATGGGGGGGGGAAATAATAAACACAAGGTTTCTGTTTAAGGTTTAAGTTTCATTTCAGTACAAAACTGAAACGAAACTTAAAGCAATCTAATAATCCTACTCAACACCTGCTCTTCAGGAACAGTTACTAGCTCAGAAGGTGTTGGGAAGGGGGGAGGCAGATAGTTTCATTTCTTGCAAGTTTCATTTCTTGCAAGCCTCTCCACCCCTGGTGCCTGGAAGTCTGCTCCTCAGTGACTAGTACTACCCCTCCCTGTCACCTTACAGTGAACCTTTTTTTGCTACCCGAACTCACCCGAACGCGATCCGAACTGACCGAACTGTTCGGCCATTTCGCCATTCGATGTTCAGTTCTGTTCGATATGTTCATGTTTGGGTTCGGGTTCGTGTTCGGTCATCCAAATAGGCCGAGTTCGGGCCGAACTCCGAACCTCCAAACCACGTTCACCCATCCCTATCTAGTGGACCTCTGGCACACACAGGACGTTCAGCAGCTGGTGGGGTCGCCCATTACTGCCCAAGTCGACTATGACCTTCTGAGCAATGAGCTCCACTGTCTTGGCTATCCCGCTAGTAGCCTTGAGTGCTGGGTCTGGGTCTGTGAGATTGGACTATGGCTGTTTGACAATGCAGCACTGCTCCCCACCTGTGGTGCTAGTACTCCCTGGGAGTCTGCTGAAACCCTGGCATTATGGGAGATTTGTGGACTGCAAGGCTTTTGCTGGTGCCTTGCTACTGAAGGTCCATCTCTGGGGCTGTCATTTGTCTGTACCCTCCTCAGGGCCCATGGACATGGTTGGTCCCACAACGCCTGCTTGAGCTCCATCTGTTGGAGCCCCCCTCCCCCCAGCAGCCCATAGATGTGAGAGGAGCATTCAGAGGTTGAACTCAAAGTATTCTATGATGTGTGGACTAGGTCAGATGTGCGGGTGGACTTGGCCATTGGGGATCCCTTTGAACCTTCCTACTTGGCTGCTTACCATATGGGGGAGCTGTGGTACCGGAGGAACATGTTCCAGTGGACCTCGTATGTCAAGTGTGTGGGTCTGCCATTCCCCCCTCTCCCCCCTGGATGCAGACACCTTGGACCTGACTGCTCCTGACCCAGCCTGAGGCCACTCATTCCAGGGGACTTGCCTCGTACATGGACTTATACACCCTGCTTGCTGCAGGACTTCACTTTTCTGGGAAGGTTAAATGTCTACAGACTGTACGGTAACATGGAAGCACCTTGCTGCTACTGATTGGTTGTTCTGGGGGGGAGGTCTGGTCCTCGGTGCGTGCTCTCCCCTCAGATCCATCAAGTGCTCTGGGCATGTGCCAGTTCATGCATGCCCTGGTTAGTCTCCTGTGCCTCATCATACACCTCCGCTCCCGCTGTCTGGTCCCTGCCCCTCCTTTGTGACTGTGCCCTTCTGTTGGGGGGGAGCTGCGTGGGCCGCCTGCATTCACTTTGTGGTGTGACATACATACACCCAGACTTTTGGCACTGGGGCGTCCCCTAGGTTGGTTTTATCCTGTTGTTATTCTCCATGGTTCCTGTTGTATGGCTTGTGGCTGTGCTTGTTCATATTACCCATTTAACTTGGTTGGTCAGGCTATTGCGTGACCTACCTTTTAGTAAACTGTTCTTTGCATTAGTTGTGCTGGTCCTTGACTGTGCAGCTGTGACCTGCCTTGCTCGCCGGGTCTGTCAGTGCTTGCCGGCACCCTTCCTTGGCCAGCCCGCTTGCCTGTTACCCCCTCCCCCTCCCTCCATGTGCTCTGCTGTGGAAGGGTCCAAGCAGTGCCTTTGACTTCATTTGTCCACAGTCAGCCATGTCTGCACACAGATTCAGCAGGCATAGTTTCAGGAGTGGTTTACCACACAACAAGGCCATTGTCACGTTTGTTCCACCAACCCAGACCATGGTGGGGGCCTCCCTGCCCCCTGGCAGGGTTTGGTCCTTGTCACCTTTATTCTGGCTACTGGCCAACCCCACAGTGTGATAGCAGCATTACTCCAGATCGCTAAGTGTGGTAGCCCCCCCTGTCATCACATCTGAAAATATCCAATGTTGAACACAATAATGTTCAGTCTGAATAGAAGGTAGCCTTTCTTGCACCTAAGTTTTATCTCCTGACTTTTAAAAAATATTACACAAAAAGCTGTGGGCAGCATTTTAGTATGCAAAGTGCACACTAGAAAGCCATACTAATATCCGATTAGAAGTACCATTATTTAATTATATCTTAAAAGTGTAGTACTTGTATAGGGCATATAGTAACAAAAACCCACTTTATTATAGATATAGTAAAATACACAGCACAATATATGTAATACATACTGTTAATATTATATACGTGTGGCAGAGTCTAGCCACAAGATGGAGTAAGAGCCTGAGAAGGCCATAAGATGGCCAAAAAAGCAGACCCACAAATGGAGCACAATAGAGTTGAACATAGAAAAAGGGAGATGGCCCTTTAAATCAGCATAAAGCCTAGGGCTCTAGGTCTATATAAAGGCCCTGCTAGAACTACAGGAGGTAGTCTGCTGATGACAACCAAGGGAGAAGAATTCCCTCCAGATATGTAGCCTGCCAAGCCAGGGCTAGGAAACCCAGGAAAGGCCAGGCAGTGGCCCAGAACAAGATTATTCCAGACTCATGCCTCTCAAGGGAGAGTAGGCCTCACCCACGGATCAAGGACTAAAGCATCCAGATGTGATCTTTTTATATAACAGCCTTTTATGTTCATATATTTCTCCCTTGTGGGAGAAACCTTTCATAGGTTGGTGTAGGACTGGCTATAAGGGGCGAAGCAGAGACCAGCTTCCAAATTTAGGGTACTAGACCCCAAGGGTGCATGATGGAGATGCCAGTTTCCTGGGCAGGGTCTGAACTGGTTCCCCAAAACACATAACTCGAGGGACCCTGCCACGATATGGCTTAAATAATATTTGTAGCTTCAGTTGTGTGAAATTAACATCGCAGATGGTACCCATTCATGCCGTTTTTTCTTTATATCTTGTTTTACTGTATATACTGTCTACTAGGGCTGAAATGAAGTCTTCGGAAAACTTCGGAATTTGATGAAGATTATGGTATTCAGTTTGGAAAGTCTGAATTCCAAAGTTCTGAGGACCGCAGCTGTTATTAGGAAAACTTCGAAAACTTCAGAAACTGCTGCACGTGTTGGTAGAAAGTAAAGCTTCTTCTGCAAATGAAACTTAGTGCCATATTTGGTAGGAGGGTGATATGGGATGGGACAGTTTAGTGATGGTAAGCCAGATAGCAAGTTTTGATTAGCTGGTCAAGCCAGATGGCAAGCTTTCGATTGGCTGGCTGGGTAAAATAAAAGTGGCTGCAGTCATTTTGTATATTCTCTTTGTTGAATTTGCCTGAATGCTACAGTTCTGCTGGATCTGTAAGTAATCGGTTGGTGGGGAGGGGTGCCTGTCCTGTCCTGTCCATAGGGCCAATGCTATCCTATGTTACAATGTCATGCAGTTTAATAAATAAAATAAAATAATAATAATAATAATAATAATTAATAACAACAAATAATTGGGTTCCCCTGTGCTCCTAGTTTTGCCTGCTGCTTGGTTGGCAGTTGGCACTATGAGGCCAGAGGGGTCTCTCTGCCTGGCTCCACTTCCTCTTGCCTGGTCTGTTCAAGTTACCAGTGCCACAGAACCATGACATGCCAACAAGGTTCCAGTGTGGGGTTGGAGTGTGAATGTCTGGTTTCCTTACTGGTTTGCTGCTGGGAGTCTGGTTTGTCTGTTCAAATCTGGTCTTTTCAAGTTACCAGTGTTTGGTCTTTTCAAGTTACCCCTGTGCCACATTACCAATGCCATGCCAAGAGAGTGCCCATGGAGTGAATGTCTGGTTTCCTTCTTGTGGGTGTTTATCAGGCTGGCTAGTTTTTGGTGGGATTTCTCCATGCAGTTGCACTGTTTTGTTGTATTCTTCTTGAGTGAATGTCTCACTCTTCCTAGCCTGTTTTTTCTGTGAACAGCTTGGTTGGCATAATAATTATTTTACAGTGGGTGCACTCACTGCTGAGGTGGGCCATGTGGTGGGTACACACTAGGGCTGAAACAAAGTTTTTGGAATTATTTGGAAATCACTTAATTTTGGGGTCTTTGAGCCAGAAACAGCGGTTTCTGGAGTTCAGAAAAGCGTGGCCATTCAGAAAACATTGAAAACTTCATAAGCACCTGCGTGCCTGGACCTGGCTGGAGAAGCTCCCAGAAGCTTCTGGAAACAGTGCCATATTTGGTCGGGGGGGGGGGGCGGAATGAAAGGGGACAGTTGAGTTCATGGGGTAAGGCATATTTTGAATGGATTGGCTGGCCAAGCCAGATGGTTAGTTTGACTGGTACAAGGCTGCAGACAATAGAAAGAGAAGTGCCAAAAAATAAAACTGGCACAAACCTCCCAGAGCCATCCCATTCTCTGGTGAATTTGGCTGTGTGCTGCTATACTGCTAACTGTGAATAATTGGCTGGGCTGGGCTGGGCTGGGCTGGGCTGGGGGGTTGGGAGGCTCCTGGCATAGCATGGCATGGTTTGGCCTGATCTGCGTGTGCAAAGGACCAATGCTAGGGCATGGGGGGTTTGCATGCCAAGCTTTTTTTTTTGCTTTTTTTTTTAAATGGGTTCCACTGGGGACACATTGCTTGCTGGTTACTGCTGCTTGATAGGGGTGTGCACCAGGGCCTCATGCCATTTTTGTTTTTTGTTATCATTATCGGTATCAGTAACGATTTCAAACATTTTGTTTTTGGTATCAGTATTGGTATACACATAATATCTAGTTTGTGATATATGAGATTTATTGATTGCTTTATTTCTAGATAATAACCTTCTGGAGCTCTGATGAAGACCCTTATTGGGTCGAAACATGTCAACTCACCTTTTGAAATTACTGGATACAATTTTATTTCATTTTGAAACCTTTGTTAAGCTCTGTACATCTTTTATTTTGTATAGGTCCTTTATGCCTTGTGTTTACATTATAATCTTCTGTTTTTGGAAATTCCTTTGAAATAGTCTTGGGCTCTTTTTGAGAGTTTCCTTCTGGGATTTCATTTACAATTTGTATAGAATATGTTTTGCTATACAATGTTCACTCTTGTTTGATTAATTACATAAACATTTGAATATTGTATTAGATTCTAGCTCTTGGTTGTCTGCATTTGTACACTTAGGTTAGGCTTAGCGGGCTTGTGTTTCTCTATGTTAATAACGAGATCAATAATAACTTTTGTTATCATTATTAATTTCGTTCTTGTAATTTTGTTGTTTTCGTTATTGCAATAATGATAATAAAAATGACAAATTACATTTTCATTCTAGATATAACAAAAATGACATGCACACCCCTACTATTTGGTTGGCTTGGCAGTCAGACAGCAGCTCCATGAGTCACCCAGAGGGTTCTCCTCTCTCTGGCTGGCTCCAGGGGTTAAATTCCCTTCATGCCAGGGTGCCTTGGGGGCGGGGGAAGGAGGGGTGTGAAGATCCAATGTGGTGTCTTCTGGGCTGGCTGGCTTTTGGTGTGCAGGAACGCAGTTGCTTGCAGTCTGCATGATTGATTCCAGTTGTCTTCTTTTACCGAGGTGGGTCATCTGGCTGCCTTCAGGTGGGGGATGCATGCTAGGTTGGTTTTTAAAAAGCTAATTGGGTGCTGTCAGGCCAGCTGGGGTGCTTGGCTTGCTCAGCTTGGCAGTCAGACAGCAACACCATGAGCCACCCGCAGGGCTCTCTCTGCCTGGCTCAAGGAGTTTCCCCAGCCTGTATCCCTGGTCTTCCCAAGTTACCAGTGACACACCAATCCATGCCAAGAGGTTGCCAACCGTTGCCCACACCTGCCGGGAGTGGGGAGGTTATGAATGTTTTGTCTTCTTCAGTGAATGTCCCAGCTCTTGCTAGTCTGTTTTTCTGTGAACTGCTTGGTTGGCAATATGATGATTTATTGTAAACGTGGGTGCCCTCACTGCTGATGGTGGGACATGCATGCTTTGTGGGCACAGTACTATTGTTTTGGATTTTTTTTAAAAAAAATTCTGTATGTTCGCAGTTGCACTTTTGTGGGGTTGTCAATCTTGTGCGATTATTTATTTCCCAGTCTTGGTAGCCTGCTTTTCTGGGTAGTGCTTTGGCTGTGGGTTCAAGAAGTTCACCAGGATGCATCCGGGTAGGGCACTGGGGTATACTTTCCAGGGTTTTTTCCTGGTATATGGTGTGTGGGGAGGGGAGTTAATAAAACTTGAAATAAAATTTAATATTCACTCATGTTTCCTGTAGAGATAGCATCTGAGGGCAAACACTGGAGGAATCCCTGGTTCTCATTGATTTGTCTGGCAGACTCAGAGGAGAAGGGGGAGGAGGGACTGACATCCACCACAGGAGCAGCAGAAGTCCCCTCACTAGGGGGTCCCTCACCCCAGGTAGGGATGTGCAAACAGAGTTCGGGGGTTCGGTGTTTGGCCTGAACTTGGGGTGTTCAGGCCATTTGTGAACACCCTGACCCCGAACTGCCCCCCCACCCGAACTGGCTGAACAAGGTTCAGGTTTTGAACCTGTTCGGGCAGGGGACAGGGGGGAACCTGGTTTTCCTTCCCCCCTCCTGACTGCGTGGGTGGAAGGGGCACCGGGGCTCCCCCCCCCCACTTTGCCCAACTTGGTAAAAAAAATTTTTTAAAGAACAAAACAAAAATAACGCACCCCAGGGATCGACCTACCTGGTAGTTCCGGGACCCCAGGCCCAGGTCTGGTGGCAACAGTGGCAGCAGTGGTAGGTCCAGCTCTCGTTCCACTCCAGAGAGCTTCAGGCCTCTTCTAGGCCTTCCAGGAGGGCCAGAAGCCCTCCTTCAGTTCTCAGAAGACTTAGAAGAGGCCTGAAGTACTCTGGAGTGCCACCGGAGCTGGACGCGCCACCACTGCTGCTTCCACCGCTGCCACCGGACCCGGGACCAGAGCCCCAGTACCACCAGGTCAGCCAATCCCTGGGGTAGAGCTGGGTTTTTTTATTAAAAAAAAATATTTTACCAGCCTGGGCGGGGAGGAGGGGGAGGTGAGCCATGCCCCCCCCTTCCACCCATGCAACCTGTAGGGGGGAGGGAAAACCGAGTTCCCCTCCTGCCCCCTGAACGGGTTCAGTGAAACTGAACTGGTTCGGGCCAAACAGCCCGAACCCAAATGGTTTCAGGGGGGCCGAACCTGAATGGACCGAACACCAATCCCCCGGTGTTCGTACATCCCTAGTCCCTGGCAGGAGCATGGGGAACCATGGGGAACTCTTGGGGAACCGTGCAATAGTGGAGAATCCTGGGTGGCAGTGTTGGTACTGGTGGGAGGTCTGGCATTGGGGCACCTGCATGCAAGTAGCCCGAGCAGCATTCAACCACTGGGCTACCCCCAGCCCCCCGGCATGCTCCATCAGGGCCAGATGTAATGTGACAGTGGCCTGCCATGTCTGCCTCATGTAGGTGCGGTAGGCTGCATTGTCTGTTTGATGATGTCCCAGGTCATGACTTTGTAGATAAGATCGCTCGCATCCGCCATGATTTCGGCATCACAGTTACTGCAGAGGATCATCTTGGGGCTATGGATGCCCCGTCCTGTCCTGTTTTGTGGGATCGGTTTCAGATGGTGTCGCCTGCCGATGTGGAGTCCTTGTTGGGATCTGTTCATGCCACTACTTGTGAGCAAGGTCCATGCATGTCCTGGCTGGTGAAAGCTAGCCAGGAGACGTTACGGCCGTTGCTACTGGGGTGGTTAGTGCCTCCCTTCAGGAGGGCAAAGTGCCTGACTGCCTAAAAGAGGCTGTGGTTAGATCCCTGCTCAAGAAACCATCTGTTGATGCTGATGCTCCTGCCAGTTATCGGTCAGTCTCTAACCTTCCCTTTTTAGGGAAGGTTATTCAAAGGGCTGTGGCACAGCAGCTCCAGAAACATCTGGACCACACCGGTTTCCTTGATTCCTCTCAGTCTGGTTTTTGGTCTGGGTATGGTACAGAGATGGCATTGGTGGCCTTGGTTGACGATCTCCGTCTGGCATTGGACCACAGTCGTCAGACCTTACTGGTCCTGTTAGACCTTTTGGCTGCATTCGACACAGTCGATCACGAGGTGTTGGTGACTCGCATGCGGGACCGTGCCAGAATTGGCAGGACGGCCTTGGACTGGTTTCATTCATTCCTGGCCGGGAGAACTCACCGGGTGGTCTTGGGGGAGTGTACGTCTTCCACCCGGGACCTCAAGTGTGGAGGCCCACAGGGTGCCATTCTGTCCCCCCTCTTGTTTAATATCTATATGCAGCCATTAGGGGAGATTGTGAGGGGGTTTCAGTATGCTGATGACACTCAGCTCTACCTCTCCTTTTCCATCGACCCAGGCCATGCAGTCTCTTTATTTTCCCAGTGCCTGTCAGCTGTGGGGACTTGGATGAGGTTGAGTCATCTGCAATTGAATCCTGACAAGACCGAGATGATGTTGGTGGGCGAGGGCTTGGGGGACCTGGGGGTGGTTGAATCTCCTCTTGTTGAGGGGGGTTCACCCCCCCATGGTGTCTCAAGTGCGGAGTCTGGGTGTGCTCCTCGATTGGTATCTCTGGTTGTGGCCATGGCAAGGAGTGTGTTTTGGCAGCTACATCTTGTCCGGTGGCTTCGGCCATATCTTTCAGACTCCGACCTCACCACTGTCATCCATGCCTTCATCACCTCGAGGCTGGATTACTGCAACGTGCTGTACGTGGGGCTGCCCGAGAAGCTCATCCGTAGGCTGCAGCTGGTGCAGAATGCCGCAGCCCGTCTCCTTACGGGGGTGGGTCGCAGGGAGCACATGACACCAGTGCTCCGGGTTCTGCACTGGCTGCCTATAAAGCACTGGGCCAGGTTCAAGGTGCTGGTTTTAACCTTTAAAGCCCTTCACGGCCTAGGCCCTGCTTATCTGCAGGATCGCCTCACTCCCCATGTGCCCGTGCAACCCTTGAGATCATCCATGGGAACCTTTTTGGAGGTTCCCCGGGTGAGGCGGCTGGCCACCGATGTTAGATCTTTTTCGGTGGTCGCCCCTGTGCTGTGGAATTTGCTCCCAGAGGAGGCTCGGCTGGCTCCCACTCTCCTGCTGTTTTGGCGTATATGTAACACCTGGATGTTCCGTCAGACTTTTGGAGAGGGGTAGGGGTGGGGTGGGGACGGGGATGGGGTCTTTCCCCACGTATTGGGGTATTTTAAAATTGTAATTGTAAATTGTTTTAAAATTTTATATTGTTTTAATGTGCAAACCTCAGTGCCTGCTGCTGGCACTGTTGACTGACAGACGCAGGCCCTGCTTCTGCCTCCTCCAACACCTGGACCTCTGCCTCAGACTCCTCCACTGCCCTGGTTTCCTCCTCTAACATGCTGCCTACTCTACCTAACCCTGACTATAAATAAAAATATATACTCTACTCCTATACCCTAAACTATAGATATTATTATCCTAAGCAATATTCCTAAACTATAACTATATATAATGATATCCTATAACTTAAGTATATGTCCTAATAACAACAAATCCTATCTTAATTTTTAAACCTAAGTGGTACTACAGTATGCATCTATCTCTATCCATACACCCACCCTATTCCTATTCCCTCCCAATTCCCACCCTATGTATTCCCTCCCCAAGCCTGTGTGTGCTATCTAATATATATATATATATAATTTCCTATTTTTTTTAACAGTTCCTCCTCAGCTCCTCCACTCCTTCCCTCTCCCTCCCACACCACAAAGAGACTGCTGCATTCCAGCCCCTCATCAGTATGCGGATGACACCCAACTGTATCTCTCATTTTTGACCGATGCAGGCCCGGCTGTCTCGGTGCTTACCCGGTGTTTGGCAGCTGTGGGCGACTGGATGAGGACTAACCGACTGCGACTGAATCCTGACAAGACAGAGGTTAGTGGGTAAGTTGGTGGAGCTGACGGCCCCATCGATTGATGGGGTCTGCCCTCCATTGACTTCCCATGTACGGAAGCTGGGGGTGCTCCTCGATGCGCAGCTCCACCTGGATTTCCAGGTGGAAGCTGTGGTGAGGAGTGTCTTCTGCCAGTTACATCTGGTGCAGCGGCTTCGGTGACTGGTTCTGAGTCCAGACCTGACAATGATCATCCATGCTTTCATTACCTCTTGGTTAGATTACTGCAATGCACTCTATGTGGGGCTACCTCTAGTGAAGGCTGCAGCTGGTGAAGAATGTGGCAGCCCAGCTCCTGGTGGGGCTGGACTGCCAGAAGCACATTACACCAGTGCTCTGATCTCTGCACTGGCTGCCAATAGTCTTCCGGGCTCAATTCAAAGTGTTGGTTTTAACCTATAAAACCCTACATGGCATGGGCCCTGCATGTCTGCGAGACTGCCTCACTCCCCGGGTTCTAGATCAGCCCCTGCGATTGGCTGGGGGTGCCATGTTGGAGGTCCCTGAGCTTCCTCGGGCCCCACGCAGAATAGGGCGTTCTCGGTGGCTGCCTGTGGAATTCCCTCACGGTGGCTCCGGACCTCCCAGCCTTCCGTAGGCACTGTAAATCCTGTCTGTTTCATCAGGCATTTGGAGAGGGAGGGGGGGGTAAGGGTGGGTGGGGGAGGGGGGAGGGGACTGAGTCCCCCCTTGTTTTTATAATGGCTATGTTTTAAAGTGTTTTAAATGGTTTTATATTATGTGTATATTATTTATTGTTGTTAGCTGCTCCGGGCCGCCTGTGGTGGGAGGAGCAGGATATAAGTTTTGTAAATAAATAAATAAATAAATAAATAATATACTGTATGGTGAGAGTGGGAGGGAGGAAGGGCTGCAGAGTGTTGTTGTGCACCCTGATTGGCTAGGCAATTAAGGGGAAAGGAGGATGGAGGTGGATGTGTTGTGGTGCACATTGTGCACACCTTGATTGGCCAGGCAATTAAATGGCTGCAGCTGCTACACATGGCAACACCTGCTGAGGCGCCAAGGTGGCACCAAAGTTTTACTAGTTGCCAAAGTTCCTTTACATTCTGTGCTATGGTATCTGAAGTTCAATGCTTCGGCAAGAACACCAAATTGCCTTCAAGTACTCGGACCAAGTGTTCAGAACTTTGAAAATTAGTCCAATTACTCGAAAATACTATTCGGTTCAGCCCGAGTACACACACTATTGTTTTTTTGGGTTTTTTATTTCTTCTGCACACAGTTGCACTTTTGTGGGGTTTTCTTCTGGAATAATTGCTCCACTCTTGCTAGTGTGCTTTTCTGGATAATGCTTTGGCTGTGGGTTCAGGAACCTTTGCCAAGATAAGACCAGCCGGGGCACTGGGGGTATACTTTCTAGTTTCTTTCTGGTTAATAATATGGTGGTTGGGGGGGCGGGATGGATCTTGCCTTGTATAGGTGGGCTGTGCACCCACAATGGAGGCTTTATGGGGGGAGATGTCTGTTTTCTTGTGTGTGGTTGTTATGGCTGATGGTCTGGTTGGTGCTGCTGGTCTGGCTGGTGGTACCTATGGCTCAAACATGGACACACACACCTCAAAAAAGTTTTTTGAAACTTGATTGATCAATTTGACTTGCTTGCTAATGTAGTCTTTGGACTTTGTTTGGTGGGGCACCCTAGTTCAGCCCCCTACCACTCACCCTGAGCTTCAAGCCTTGCAATGTATCATTCATGGGGCATGCTTGGGGGTGGGGGGAACTTACTGATCATATACCCTTTTGGTTTTTTAATTACATGGTGGTGGTGGTTTTGGGCTGGTTTCTGTTCTGTCTCTCTCACTCTGTCTTTCATCCTGCTGGCAGGTGCAGTGGGGGATGAAGGGTCGCATGTGGTGTTGTGCACCCTGATTGGCTGGCAATTAACAGGGAGGGGGAAGGAGGATAGGTGGATGAGTTTTTGTGCACACTGTGCACACCCTGATTGGCTAGGCAATTAAATGGCTGCAGCTGCTGCACATGGCAACACCTGTTGAGGCGCCACACTGGTGCCGAAGAGTTCCAAAGTATCAGAAGTTTATTGAAGTTTCCAAAGTTTTCTGACATCCCAGACTTTGGTTTCCGAAGTACAGAGCTTCAGAAAGAGTGCTGAAGTGTCTCCAGGTGTCCGGACTGACTATTTGGAACTTCGGAATTCAGGCCAAGTACCCAGAAGTACTATTAGTTTCAGCTCTACTGGTTACTTTAACTATAAGTGGAATATCTGCTCACTTACGAATCCTGCCTTTAGAGAGGACATTGAATCTTTTATTTTCCTACAGTGATGAGGTGGTTTAAATGCAAAAGCAGCAGGCACACATACTGCTGGGTTTATCAACAGTGCTATTAAAAATAATATATGGGTTCAATATTCACATATTTGTAAACTTTTTGGCTTCAACAAGCTTGCAAAAAAATAAAATAAAATCAATGGAAAGCAAAATGCATGTGTTACTTTTTCCAGGAATTCATTTGTGTGCTCCTAACAATGCATTGGTTTGATGCTAATCCTCTGACATTACAGAACAAGGCTTTGATGCTCAGTAGTATATCTTTTGTTATCAATATATGGGGCATGTAATGGTATGCAGATGTATAGGATGAGAGTATTGAACTGACTAGTCATTTTAATAGCACACATCCATTTAAATCAAGTGTTCATTGCTCTCACTGACAGTTTAGAACAGCACAATGGGGTGTGTGGTTTGTTAGAGAAAGGTTAAAAAGCTCCTTTTCAGGGGATGTTTGCAGAAAGTATGCAATATGGGACACTAGAGGGACTTTGCCTTGGTAGGGAATGCATAGAAAAGAATGTTAAAATCTGCTCAAAGGTGAATGGCTATTCTTTTTTATTTATTGACTTATTTATTAGATTTCTGTTCCACCCTTCCTGAGTGCTCAGAGTAGGCAACAACACATATTAAAATGTATAAAATTAATGAAATAAAACATCTTCCAAATAATATCCAAATTAAAAATTATATAAACCCTTCCTAAGAAATAAATATAGGAATATAAACCCTTCCTAAGAAACCAAGCACCCACACCGTATCACCACCTGCCAACACCCATCCAAATATCAAATCACTTCTGCTCAGGTTTTAGTGAACCTCCAGGAAAAAGGAGCTTGGGAGTTCATTTGAAATGTAAGGGTGGCAAAATGGATAAATACTAAATATTTGAGACAATACCCTCCGCTGAAAATTCAGGCGGTGGGGGGTTGTCTCGCCCCATAAACTCCCTCCCCCCTCTCCTAGGAGCGCAGGGGGTTAAAATGGTGCAGCTTCTGCTTGCAGAGGCTGCACAGAGCTTGCAAGGACTGAGGCCAGTTTGCAATGGGTTGCCTAGCAACCCTTGCAAACCGCGCGAAAATGATAGAGCTGCTGATTGGCCCCTGCAGTCACGTGGGGCAATCAGCAGCGTTCCAGGCTCTCCCTGCTCACTCTAGGAGGAGTGGGGAAAGGAGAAGCACCCACCCGCCCTCCCCTTATACTGTGGTTTTTTCGGTTGCATTAGAATGGGCCAGGAAGGAATTTTTGGCAAGTATACATTGGTCAGTGGGCCTACTTGTTTTTTCGCCTTCCTTACAGTATAAGGTTGTCAATTTGGCTCGCCATTACTTGGTGGTGTGCTTCGCTTAGTTTTCATTGGTGTAACGGAAATTGTCGCACCCTGGCGGGGGTCCAGTATCGTTTAAAATAGGATAAGAAAATTAGGAGTCATCTCCTTAAGGGATGGGGAAGCCACGCGTAACGCGGTGCAGGGTATGGCACGCGGGGGTGTTGGTTTCCCTGGGAGAAGGGTGTCAGGGAAAGTGGCAGGGCATTGTAAGGCCTCCCACTGACAGGCACCTCAATCCTTACTCATGTCCGGACGGACAATGTCCCCTTTGGCCGCGCCCTCAGCGCTGGACGAAGGGGAGACGTGTTTTATTGTTGAAGAGGCTGGTGAAGGTATTTCACAGCCCCTTCTGTTGAAGTTGATGGTTATGGTTGATACTGGACCCGTAATCGCAATAGGCGATGTCACCCCCTCACCTATTCGGTTGTTTGTAATTGGATAATAAAGGGTGCGGCCATATCAATCCAACCTTGTGTCCTGTCTTGTTTGAGGGGGTGGGAACTGGTGCGACGACAATGAAATGTAGTTGTATGAATGGACATGGCACCAAATCAAAAATGCTGCTGACCACCTACTGTTTCAAGAGGAGTTATGGGTGCTCAGCTGCTCAGGATCTGGCCCATGAAGAATAGGTACATAGTACATAAGAGAGAGCAGACAGGTCTTACCACACAGGCAAAATGGTTGCACTTTATCTCAGCTCCATGACCAGCTACTAAGACAACTAAGGCCACTTCCAGACATGCCCCCCCATGCATATTTGGGCTGCAGGAGGGAATGTGTAGCCTGAATATGTGTGTGGATCAGCTGGTCTGAAATCCCCCCCCCTGCCAGCATTGCTTTGCTGGCAGAGGTGCGTGAGCAGGAATGCAAAGCACTGGAAATCGAGTTCTACATCCGTGAGTGTCTCTGCCAGCAAAGCCATGTGGGGGAGCCTTTCAGACCGGCCAATCCCTGTGCATATTCGGTCTGCGATTTCCCCCCGACCCTGCAGCCCAAATATGTATGGGGAGGCCATGTCTGAAACTGGCCTAAGACTTACTTATACAAATTCCTGCATCTCCCTTCTTTCTCCCAAGCCCTGGCCATGTGAATGAATGTTCTGCAGCCCAACTCAGTCTGGACTGTGTCTGTGGCCAGGCTGGGTTGCAGCCGTGGCACAGTCACATATGTTTTGTGGAATCCTGTTCCCTGGAGATTTTCAAGAAAAGACTGGAGAGGCACCTGTCAGGGATGTTTTAGGTATAAATTATCCGACCTCCAAGCAGAGAGTTTGACCCTTGAGATCCCTTTCCAACTCTCTGCTTGTATGATTACGTTAAGGATATGGAATAACTGATAAGGAGAGGCTGGGTAAAAACACAGGAGATGACTATTTAGCTTGGAAAAGACATGATTGAAGGGTGGGATATGATAAATGCATGAATGGTTTGGTGAAATTGAAAAGGGATCTGCTCTTTATCTTTTCTCAAAATCGTATGACTAAGGAACACGCAATGATTTTAACTGGCAGTAGGTTTAAAACAAATAAAAAGATGTACTTTTTCACACATCTGGGCCCTGGGATGTCTTGAAGACCAATAGTGTAACTGGGTTCAGAACAGATAGGATAGGTTAATGGAGGATATATCAATCCACAAATATCTTTTCAACCAAAACTGACAGAAGGCCAAGGTCCTAAGTAGGAGCCCCACATTTTGTAACAATAGCTGCACCTGAATGGGAATTGTGGTCCCTTTTGTAGCTAAAATATGCAACTGACTTACGTTGAAGATTATTTATTTATTTTATTTATTTATTTAATTAATGGATTTATACCCCGCCCCTCCTGCAAAGCAGCCCGGGGCAGCTTCCAACAGTAAAATACAATAAAAACAATTAAAAACATTTCATAACAATAATATTAAAATATTAAAACAGAGCTAAATATCATAAATAATGTATAATAAATAACAAGTAATGTGGGGGAGCTAAAAAAAACCTCACCCTCCCCTTCCACCCTCCCCAAAGGCCTGGGTGAACAGCCAGGTTTTGCAACTTCACCGGAATGTCAACAGGCTAGGGGCCAGGCAAGCTTCCTCTGGAAGGGAGTTCTAAAGGCGCAGCCCGGCCACCAAGACTGCCCTCTCCATTGTGGCCCCCAGGAGCCGCTCTGGGGCGTGGAGGGCGAGGCAGTCCCTGAGGTATGAGGTATGAGGGGCCCAGACCGTGTAGGGCTTTATAGATCAACACCAAAACCTTGAACCTGGATCGGCACGCTATAGGCAACCAGTGCAGAGCTCAGAGCACAGGTGTAATATGCTCCCGACGGCCCGTCCCCGTAAGGAGATGAGCCGCCGCATTCTGCACTAGCTGCAGCCTCTGGACCAGGAACAAGGGAAGCCCCACATAGAGCGCGTTACAGTAGTCTAGCCTCGAGATGACGAAGGCTAGATCAGGTCCGGGCCGGAGATGAACGGACGCAACCTATGCACCAGATACAACTGGCGGAAGGCAGCCTTAGTGACTGCCTCCACCTGCTGCTCCAGGCGGAGGTCTGCATCCAGTATCACCCCCAGACTCCGAACCTGCTGAGCTATAGGAGGGCAAACCCCCCAAAACAGGGGGGCCACTACCTCCCTCGCTCTCCCCACCAACATCACCTCCGTCTTATCGGGGTTGAGTTTCAGTCTGCTCAGCCACATCCATTCCGCCACGGCCTCCAAACATTGGGATAGCAACGAGACAGCAGGGTCTGGGTCAGTTGAAAAAGAGAGGTACAGCTGAGTATCATCAGCATACTGGTGACACC
>QEPC01009840.1:292690-306194 GCA_003113815.1 Sphenodon punctatus | reverse complement strand
TCCATCAGCCTCCGAGGGCGGACCATCCTAAGTGGTCCCTTCCCCTTCTGGAGGGGGTGTGCTAGAAGATCGGCCTGAAGGAGATAATGGTCCGTCCATGACAAGGGCACTGCTGTAACCTCCCCAACAACCGGACCCCCCGCCTCAAGGCCAGAGCCGAAGAGGGTATGTCCCCCCACATGGGTCGGGCAGATAACCTCCTGGGGCAAGTCCATGGTTGCCATGGCGGTCATGAATTCTCGCTCCGCCCCAACAAGGCCGGCATTGGCATGGATGTTGAAGTCCCCCAGAACCAAAGTCCTGGAGAAGCCCAACGCCACCTCCAAGGCCAGCTCTGCTAGAGCGATAAGGGATGCCACTGGGCAGGAAGGGGCCCGGTACACCAGCAACACCCCTAGCTTGTCCCGCCAGGTTTCCATGATACATGCGAGGTCCACGGCCCCATCCGAGATTAAATCCCGGATAATTGGGGCCTTGTTCACAATGGACCTTGCATTTAATAGCAGCAGCCCCCCACGTACGGACCTTGGACCCGGCTCCTCCCTCTCCCTCAGTGGGAGGATGTCGACCTGCACCTCCCTTAGGCACTCCCTTAAAGTGCCATCAGTATGCTGATGACACACAACTGTCTCTCTTTTTCATGCAATCCAGGTCCTGCAGTCTCAGAGCCTAGCTGTCATTGGGGACTGGATGAAGATTAATCAAGACAAGACTGAGTTGATGATGTGTGACCAGCCTTGTGACCTGGGTGTAAGAACCCAGCCTCAAACCCACGCCCTAAGCTGTTCTGGAGGAGTGGTCAGCCCTGTTGTACCACTGCTCAGCCTGCCTCTGCTCCAACCATTCCCAAGAGGCCTCCCTTCCTTGTCATTGCCACACCCCTCCTGTCAGTCTTCAGCCCCATCATGTCTCTCAATTTCCAGGTTGGCTGCCAACCAGAAAATAAGGCTTACTGGTAGCACCAGGAAGCTGGGTGGACCAATCCTCTCACTTCTGGTTCACTCCTGTTTGTGCTGTTCAACCTGTTCTTGTTGTGTCTTGCTCTTTTCTCCAGATCTCTTGTTCTGCTCTTGTCTCCCCAGTCTTTCTCCCCCTTTTCCTGTTCTGGTTTCCTGATCCTGACCATGTAGTACCGCAAACCTCCATGTTCCAGATGCCCCTCACTCTGTGAGCCTCACACTAAGGGACATAGGAATACCTGCAATTGATGGAGTCCAACCTCCTTTGTAAAAATGCCTCGGTGGATGCTAACAAATATGATGGAGGCCCAACCCCACATGGGGAGGAAAAGCAGCAACAAGAGCCACCATAGCAGCTGCCCATGTTGGACCAGATCCAGGCTGGGTGATAGCCTGTTATTTAGCACTTTGGCAGATCTTAGCCCGGGCTATGACTTGGATACTTTCTGGGGTCACAGCCCAGGCTAGCAATCCTGCACCAACATCTGGTGGTTCCTGCACAAAAGTGCAGCTGAGGTCCGGATAAAAGCGTGATAGAGTAGGCCAAAGTGGCCAGCCATTGGTTTGGTAACACCCAATGAAACAGAAAAATTTAAATGATCCGTGTTCATCAATCTAATCATAACTAGTAGCAGCTAAAACAATGGGTGTGCTACCTGCTTGCTTTAGTTGTTCTATTCCTCATCTGTAGAAAGAAAATTCTCTGAGACTGAAGCAAAGCAGATAGCATTCTGATTATATCTGTTGACATTGTGACAGCGTAGTATACTTTTGAAAAGGACAGATTTCTTATACCAGTGGCAAATAAAACTGAGAAGGAGGCACAAAAACAAATCTGCTTTCTTTGCCAAGGGGAATAGAAAGCTGGTAGTCAGTCAGCTGTTGCCCACTCAAGTGTGAAAAGTTAAGCTGGCATCTAGTGGTATTTATCTTTCACTGGGTTATTTCTGAGTGCCACATTATATTCTGGTGGCAAACCATACAAAACCTGGAAATGCCAAGAGGCTGCTTCTTATTCCTCTACAAATAGTCATCTGTCAGTCATTCAGACATAGGTTAGTCAAACCCAAGAGGCCTGTCTGGTCCTTTCATTCCTTACCCTTACAGTGTTCTCTGCCACTCTGTCACCCTCTGAAAATCTGCTATTTTTTCCCTTCCTCTTCTTCCCTGACACTCTTTTATCCTCTTATTAGAAATACCTTAAATTATTATTAGCTTCATTACTTTCTCTGGGAAACATGGTTTGTTCCTGATCTGATATTGGTCGTGGAAAGCACCAAAAAGCAAACAGGCACCAATAAACCGACTCTGACCAATGCTTTTTTTTTATTTTTATTTTTTTAAAATTAAGTCTGAGAAACAGAAATGCGATAAAGGCCTGGTCTAACACTTTTAAAAACTCCTTCTTCTAAAATATAAATGTTAGAATTGGCAGGAAGCAAAACTAGGGGTGCAGCGGGTGTTACCTGCAGGTAATAATTTTGGGGCAAACCCAGCACGCACCTGATGGGTTTATTTGGCCCCCATAAAGTGCCCAGATGCCCAAAAATGCAGGACTTTCAGGTATGCCCTGGGAAGCTCCTGCTCCCACACATTCCCAGACTGACTCACCTGACTGGCTGCACCACTGCTCCTCTGGTCACTGATCCTCGAAGTCCGCTGCTCAGCTGAGCTGAGTGGCACACCACAATCCCCATAGCAGGGTGTGCACGGAGCCAGAGGAGCAGCAGGAACAAGCTGGGTGGGTTAGTCAGCCCAGGAAGCATTGGTGCCCAACTGTGACTGGGTCAGTTTGGGCATTTCAAATTCG
This sequence comes from Sphenodon punctatus, assembly GCA_003113815.1. Lineage (NCBI taxonomy): Eukaryota > Metazoa > Chordata > Lepidosauria > Sphenodontia > Sphenodontidae > Sphenodon > Sphenodon punctatus. The sequence continues at coordinate 303,425 of QEPC01009840.1, read as the reverse complement.
ACAGCATGCCTGTTTTTTCTGGATACCCTCTTTCAAATCAGTTCTAAACAAAATCCTTCTTGCCTTTAAATATGAACAAAGTTGCAAGCATTCTCTCTCTCTTAAACATTCTTTTTGCTTCATGCTTTGCAATGGCTTGAGAGAAATGCTCTGCACTAATGTTGCCTTTGGGCTATCTCAGACTGCTCTTGGAATTCATCCAAAGAGATGTGTAGGTAGTTGATTTTGTTATGTTTAGTTTAAAGATGCACCATTGAAATCATTCTCCCATGTGGCCATTCAGATAAGTGGCGAAGTGCAGACAAACTGTTGAACAGATTTTATTGAGCAGAGGTCAGTACAACATCTGCTTTGCTTATCTTGTGCCAGTCTGAGTGCCTATTTACCAATTTTGGAAGCTCCAAAAGTCATTCAAGCATTTAATAAATAAAAACCTAGTGGGTAAGAACTTATTTCCTTATTTTTCAGTATGGGGGCTACATCTTTTCCCTTTTATTGTATGGGGACTACATCTTTTCCCTTTTATTTATGAGTCAGATATTAAGCCCACACGTAGAAGGACAGGCTCAATAGGTTAGGACTCTTCAGTTTAGAGAAAAGATGACTAAGGGGGGAATTTGAAAGAAGTTTGCAAAATCATGGGTGGTGCAAAGTAGGGCTGAAATGAGATTTCGCCCTTCTCGAAAATGTCATTGAGAATAGGCTTCTTGATGAGACGTTCTCATCTCAAGAATCTCGTGCGAATTGGGCGTTCTCACAAGATTATTGCAACATTCTCAAGAACCTCAAAATAGCCCCTAAAATGGTCTATGCACACACAAAAATGGCTACCAGAGCTGTTCTGCACATGTACGGACATTTTGCACCATGTGCAGATCATTTTTTTCTCAAAATAATAGAACAAGACAACTTCCAATGTAATTAACTGGCAGTATGTTCAGAACAAAGTATTCTACGACCCAGCATACAATTAATCTTTGGAGTTCCTTGTGAAGGTCAATAGCATGACTAAGTTCAAAAAGGAATTAGATAAATTCTTTGAAGATAGGCCCATAAATGCCTATTAGTCATGTTGGTCAGGAACAAGAACTCTGACAGGGGGCTTGGAGTGGATAGCAGGAAATGGATTACTCCATTTTGTGTACCGTAGTGCACTTCCCTGAAGCAACAGAAGCTGAAATTTGCAGATGACACAAAGTTATTTAAGGTAGTTAAAACCTAAGCAGACTGTGAAGAATTGCAGGAGGATCTTGCGAGACTGGGTGATTGGGTGTGCAAATGGTAGATGAAATTTAATGTGGACAAGTGCAAAGTGATGAACATATGGAAGAATAACCCAAACTGTATGTATACAATGCTGGGTTCTAAATTAGGAGTTACCACTCAGGAAAGGGATCTTGGACTCATTGTGGACAATACATTGAAATCATCAGCTCAGTGTGCAGCAGCGGTCAAAAAAGCAAACAATGTTAAGGATCATTTGGAAAGGGATAGAGAATAACACTGAAAATATCATAATGCCTCTCTATAAATCTATGGTGCGACCACACCTGGAGTGTTGTGTGCAGTTCTGGTCGCCCCATCTCAAAAAAGACAGAGTAGAACTAAAAAAGGTACAGAAAAGGGCAAGAAAACTGATCATGGGTATGGAACGGCTCCTGTATGAGGAGAGGCTCAATAGGTTAGGGGTCTTCAATTGGAGAAGAGACGACTGAGAGAGGATATGATAGAAGTTTATAAAATCATGAGTGGTGTGAAATATATAAATAGGGACCAGTTATTTACCCTCTCTAAGAGTACTAGAACAAGGGGACACTCCATGAAATTAACTGGTAGCAGAGTTAAAACAAATAAGAGAAAGTACTTTTTTTACTAGCACCCAATTAACTTGTGGAACTTACTGCCAACGAAAGTGATCATGGCCGGTATTGTGGCTAGTTTTAAAAAGTGATCAGATAAGTTCTTAGAGGATAGATCCATGAATGACTATGAGCCAAGTACGTTTTGGGAATGTATCCTCTTGCTGTTGCGGGCTGGAACAACAGGGAATAGATGACCGTTCAGTACGTCTTCCAAGAGAAAGAGATTGGTCACTGTCAGAGACAGGATGCTGGGCTTGATGGACCATTGGTCCATCTTATCTTATGTTCTACTTATGTTCTTATGCCACTGTTGAAGACAGTGGGCTGACCTAGACGGAGCATTGTTTTGGTTCATTATGGCACTTCATATGCTCTCATATAGGACAATTCTATATACATTTACACTCTATTTTCACTATTATCTTTTATATCCAAATGCAAGTAGTATGACAGTCAAAGCACTGTACAATATGGATAGCCTATTCTTCCTAGTGTGTGCATTATATTACAAATAATTATTTTTGGCAACTCAGGAAAATCTGAGTAGTGGAGAGCTATTGGTATGGTTCTCTTATGCCCTGACACTAATGGCTTGCTTGGAAGACCAGAGGGCATGGCTGAGATATCACTGACCTGCTGAAGTGGTCTCCTGGGTCCAGTGGGTAGCCCAGTATAATTTAGATCAGCCATCAGTCCTACTTTAGAACAACTCCTAAGTTCGGATCAAACTGGTCTCCAGACAGTTCTCAGAGAGGAGAAATGCCCAAATGTCTTGAAACCACCATTGTCAGTCACTTCCATAGCTAGATTTAATCTATATATGCTGGAGGTGATAATTTAGTTCTATATGTTCCCATGAGGAAAACTATTTCTCATGAAGAGTTTTGAAGGAACTACTGGAAGAAACTCAGATATGAAATCCCAGTAGTACTATCAGTGATCTGGAACCTACTATTAAAATCAGCTTCTGTACCTCAGGATAGGAAGGGAACAAAAACAATATCAGGTTTTAAAAAGGCTCCAGAGTCAACCATGAAAATGACAGACATGTGAGCCTGACATCAATACTAGGAAAATTAGTAGAGGAAGATTATAATTAGATATATTGACCAACATGACATGTTGAGGAAAAGCCAATATGCAATCTGTAAATGGAAGCCATGCTTCACCAATCTACTAGATTCCCTGAGTGCATCAACAAGGGGTATTTTCAGACGATACGTGGGCCGTTGGCCCCGTACCGGCACCATCGGCTTCGTTCCCCGCCGGGGTCACCCCGTAACGGCACAACAGATGTGCTGGGGGGATCCCGGCGGGGAAAGTGGGAGGGGCCGGGGCCTCGCGGCGCAACGTGCGGCCGCACGGCCCCGCCCCCTCCACGCACCCCGCCGCCCGCCCTCCGAGGAGACGGGCGGGCGGCAGGGCCAATGCGGCCGCCGCGTCCTGCCGATTGTGCCACGGCCCAGGATCCCGCCGGGGATCCCAGGCCGTGGCACGCGGCCAGACGTTACTTTTCCTTGGCCACGGCCCGGGGTCCATTTGACCACGCTTCCCGGGACCTTCCCCCGGCTAGCCCGGGAAGCGTGGGGGAACCCCATGTGGGTATTGACCGTGGCCAACATCTGGCGCGCCGCGAACAGACGTACGGGACACGGTGACCACAGGTGGGTATTCACCGTGGTTCACCGTGTTCATGTAACGTCTGAAATCACCCAAGCATGTGGTTAAGGACGGTCCTGTTGATATGGTGTATGTGATTTCAGAAAGCCTTTAGTAAGGCCCTCATAAAAAACTGTTGAGAAAACTAAGTAGTCCAGGTGTAAAAGGGAGAGTCTTTTCATAGATCAGCAACTGGAAAAAGATAGGAAGCAATGTCTAGTATTAAGTGGTCATTTTTCATAATGGAGAATACTAAACACCAGGGTGCCCTAGAGATCTGTATTGGAATCTGGATTAGGGGCAGTAGGCAGAGAGTGTGAGGGGGTGGAGGCCCCGTCTGGTCCAACCGTGTTAAGCGGGGGCCACAATGGAGAGGGCATTCTCGATGGCTGGGCGGCACTTTTGGAACTCCCTCCCAGAGGAAGCTCACCTGGCCCCAAGCCTTTTGACATTTTGGCGAATTTGTAAGACCTGGCTGTTTGCCCAGGCCTTTGGGAAGGGGGGTGGGGTAGGTTAGGGGGTGTTTTATCTTCCCCCACCCTTATTTATTTATCATTATCATCCCAGCCTGTTTTATTGTAGTGTTTTTATGGACTGTTTAGTATTTTTTGTATATATAAATTGTTTTTATGATGAACTTGTTAGCCACCCCGAGCTGTTCGCAGGAGGGGCGGGATACAAATTGAAAAATAAATAAATAAATAAATAAATAAAACTGGTGCTGTTTTACATATTCACAAATTATCTGGAAAAAGATCAGGATGAAGAGGAATGTGACAAAACTTGGAGAAGATGCAAAATAAGTCAGGATAGTTAAGTACAAAGCAGACTGTGAAAAGTAACAGAAGGATCTCGCACAACTGGGTGACTGTGCAATAAAATGGCAGATGAAATTCAATGTAGATAAATGCAAAGTGATAATTGGAATAAATAATCCTAATTATAGATACACAATGTTAGGTTCTAAATTGCTACCACTCAGGAAAAGAATCTTGGAGTCACTGTGGAAAGGGCTCTTAAAATGCAGCTCGCTATGCAGCAGCAGTGAAAAGGGTTAACAGAATGTTAGGAATTATTGGGAAAGGGGTAGAAGAAAATAAGAGAGAGAATATTGGCCCTTTTCAAATGGGCAGGGGGTGGTGGACCGGGTCAGTGGACGATGGGTGGAGCGCCACTTACACAGACTCACACCCATCCCCCATGCATCCCCACTCATCCCCACACACAGAGCAACCTGCAATGCTGCCTGTTGCTCCGTGCATGGGGGCTAGGTGAGGATGTGTGGGTCGTGGGAGCGTGCACGCATGCACGCATCCATACATTTACACACGTGATGCTCCCCTGCGTAGATGATAGGTGTCCACGCATGGGAGCATCTTGTGTAAAAAGGGAAATTATGTTGCTATATAACATGGGGTGAGAGAGAGTGCCATTGCCCCCCTGCGTACAGGCACAAAGGGAGTGGGTGGGAAGGAATTACATGCCCCCCATGAGGGGGGATACAGGCACAGGGGAGGTGGGTGGGGGGGTGTCCCATGACCACACTGTGAGAGTGGGGTACAGGCCTGGGGGAAGTGGGGGGGACGGAGTGCCATGGGTCTCCTGTGTAGGGCTGATGCGGCAGCAGCTTTTACTGCGCCATGATTCTGTTCTGCCATTTCGGAACTGCCCGCGCCACACCGCGACTTTTCTGCGGATATTCCGCTAATTCCACCGGAATTCTGTAAATCGCGGAATTGCGAAAAAATTGCGGAAAAATTGCGGAAATCGCGGAAAACCGCTATTCCGCTATTTTGTGGCGCTGGCGGAATTGCGGAAATAGCGAAAATGTCATGTTTCCACGATTCCACTAAGTTGCGGAATTAAATAAGCAAAACCGCGGAACCGCGGAATGAAACCGTGGAATGAAAGCCTCTGCCATGCCATTCCACTAATTGCAGAAACACTGTTTCCACCGGAAATAGCTACCGCTGCGATATTCCGCTACAGCCCTACTCCTGTGTGGGGAGGTACAGGCAGGGGAGGGAAAAAGTGGGGAGGAGGTAGGGATGTGCAAACAGAACATGGTTCAGATGTTCGGAAATTTGGGTCGTTCAGTTCAAAACCCGAGTTCGGGTTCTATTGTTCATTTCGGCGGAGTTCGGTTCAGCTGAACTCGGCCAAACATCCGAAAATAGCGCTATCGATACCAATACTGATACCGAAATCAAAATTTTTTTTCAGTGTCGGTATCATTTGGCCCTGAAACTACCCCTGGTCTCCACCCCGGGTGCCAGGAAGTCTGCTCCTCAGCTGCCTCCCCCTTCCAGACACGTTTTTCCCTCCCAAAGTCACATTTTTCCCACTCCCGAACTCATCCGCACTTTTCCGAACTGTTCAACTGTTTGAACGTTCGGTTTGGGTGTTCGGTTTGGTCGTCTGAACAGGCCGAGTTCAGCCCGAACTCTGAACATCCAAACCACGTTCTCACATCCCTAAGAGGAGGGAAGGTGTCTCCCTGCCTGCCGTTTTGCCTCTGGGGATGATGGACTTGGGGATCCTCTCTGTCTATCCACTTCCTGGTGTCCTTGTGAGCCATTTTGGGGGGCATTGATAGAGAATTAGATGCCGGAGGGAGAAGCATGTGTGGAGGGGGTTGGTAGGGAGGCAGCTGATCATGTTGGGCATGGGGAGGTATGGTGGGTGGGGAGAATAGACCATTGGGGCTTTCGGGAGAGACACCTGGTGTCTGTTCCTGTGTTCGGCTTGCCCCCTGTTTTGTAGGGATGTGCGAATACCAGGGGGTTTGGGGTTCGGCCACCCCGAAACCATTCAGATTCTGGCTGTTCAGTCCGAACCTCTTCTGGGGGGCTGAACCCCATTCGGGAAGGGGTGGGGGACAGGGAGGAACCCGGTTTTCCCTCCCCCCTCCAGGTTGCGTAGGTGGAAGGGGTGCCGGGGCGGAAGGGGTGCCGGGGCTCAACTCCGCCCACCACTGCCCAGCCTCATATTTTTTTTTTAAAAAAAATTAAACCCCCACCCCAGGGATTGCCCTTCCTGGTGCTGCCAGGACTCTGGCTCCAGGTCTGGTGGTGGCAGTGGCAGCAGATGCGGCGGCATTCCGGAGCACTTCAGGCCTCTGCTAGACCTTCCAGGTTATGTGACCCATCATGTGACCTGGAAGGCCTAGTAGAGGCCTGAAGTGCTCCAGAGTGCTGCCGGACCCACTGCTAGGGATGTGCGAATGAGGTTTGGAAGTTCGGAGTTCGAACCGAACTCGGTCTTTTCGGACGACCGAACCCGAATCCAAACACGAACTGACCAAACTGAACTAGATCCGAATGTCAAAATGACCGAACAGTTCGGTCAGTTCGGATCGTGTTCGGGTGAGTTCGGTTGGCAAAAAAAGTGTCACTGGAAGGTCAAACATGACAGGGAAGGGGAGTCAGCAGAGGAGCAGACTTCCAGTCACCAGTGGTGGAGAGGTTTGGAGTAGCAGCCAGCCTCAGACCACTGGCTTTGCAGTCTGTGATTGGCCATGGGCTAGGCTGCACGGAGCCAATGGGGCTTGCGGTGAGGCGGGCGCATCAAAAAAACAACAACTGATTGCCTCCCCCCTTCCCAACACCTTCTGAGCTAGTCACTGTTCCTGAACAGCAGGCATTTCAGAAGACTTCCTCTCCCAGCAGTTTTGTTCTCCTCAGTCCATTGCCATCCTCCTCCTATTTCACCCATCCAACCCATTTACCTTCATATTTTCATTTATTTAGATTATATTAGACAGATTTACGTTATTTTTATTTTTTACTCATCCCTGTGTTCTCTCTCTCCCTACCCTCCGTTGAATCCATTCCTTTCCCTTTCCCTCTCCCTCCATAGTCCATCCCTCATTCCCTTCCCCTGTTTTTTGATTTATTAGAGTGGGATTGGATTGATTTAGGTTTGATTTCAGTTTTTTTTATCCCTCCCTGTGTTGTTGTGAGCTGTCTGTGTCCCCCCCCCATCNCATCCCTGTGTAATATTGTATATTTATATATAGAGAGAGATTATAGTAGTTAGGTAGGAGTTAGTTATTAGTTAGTTAAGTTAGCTTAGTTATAGTTTATAGAGATCAGTGATTCAGTTTTAGAGTGTGTTTGTAGGACTAGGTGTTAGATATTCCATTATTTAGTTCCATTGGTTTTATAATACTTAGATAGTTAATAGAAGTTAGATTTAGTGTAATATAGATATATATATAATATTAGATTTTTTTAAAATTGTTTTTATAAAATATTTGTGCATTGTTTTGGTGGGAGAAATGGAGAAGGGAGGTAGGAGAGGGCGAGGCCGGTCTGCTGTCCACAAGCCAGGCAATGAGGCACATGGCAGAGCTGGCAGGGGCTCAGGCCTGATTATGGGTCTTCCTCTCCCAGCTCTAGTGCACCCAGTGGCACTAGGGGCCAAGGGGTTAGGCGTCGCCTCCTGGCAGTGGCCTCCACTGCCACGCAGGGCACTGTAATGTCTGCATTGCAGGTGGCTGAGACTGTCTCATCTTCGAATGCAGGTGTAGGCGACTCAGTGCCTGAAGCTCCTCAGGGGTCACCATTGTCCCCCGACTCCCCCATAATTATAGAGGCAATCCCCCAAAGCATTCCAAGGCTGATGGATCTCACCCCGGCAGCTAGAGGCAGGGCCCGATCCCCGGGCAATGGAAGAAGGGAGCATAGCAGCAGCAGCAGCAGCAACAGCAGCATCTATAGGGGGCAGGGGGAGAATGCTGCTCCGAGTGGGAGCAGCATGGGGAGTCCAGCAGCCTCCATCACTCTGTTTGAGGATGAGGACAGTGATGCAGAGATTTCTGTGGAGGAGGTCTCTGTATCTGGTGCTGCTGAGGTGATGCTGTCTCTCAACGAGCTGTGTCGTCAGTGCCACCATGTCCTGCCCCTCCCAGGAGTGCATCACCCGGTGCAGGCCAGAATGCAGGAAGAGCTAAAAAGTCATGGGTCTGGGAGTATTTTAAGGTACAGGCAGATGATCCGCGGGAGGTGCAGTGCACTTTGTGCTATAAGGTGGTGAAGCGTGGGCAGGTGCTCACCAACCTGGGGACAACCGCCATGTCGAGGCACCTGAAATCATGCCACAGTGCTGCACTGCTAAGCAGGGAGGCAGGGTCAGTGGATCGTAGCGGGTTCCCGACCCAAGCGGCTAGTCATCCGCCTCCTTCATTGTGCAACCGTCCTGCTCCAACAGCTGCATCTTTCAAGAGAAAGCCACCCGCCTGTTGAGTGAGATAATGGCTGTTGATGGCCAGACTTTCTCCATTGTCAGGGACACCGGGTTTAAGTGGCTGATGGGGTTCCTGGCCCCACAGTTTGAGCTGCCATCCTGCATCACCCTGAGTCGTACGGTGGTGCCAGCCCTGTACGGGGCTTTGAAGGAGCGGGTGAAGGAGCATCTGGCAGGGACTGGGGGTACCACTGTCCATTTCACCACTGACCTGTGGTCCAGCCGGAATGCCCAGCACACATACCTGGTGGTGACAGCACACTGGTGGCAGGACCCAGAGTCGGCATTTGACAGTGGCATGAGGGGTCCTGAAGAAGGGTATAGGTGGACCCTGCTTCAGGTGGAAGTCGTGGACTGCCCCCACACTGCCAGGAACATAGAGGCAGCCCTGAATGCTGTGGTGGAGGAGTGGGTCACACCAGGTGCACCGTTCACCCTAAGGTGTGTGGTGACTGATAATGCTGCCAATATACTCAAGGCATTCCGTGATGGGGGCTTCACGAGCATTCCTTGCGCCACACACATCCTCCACCTGGTGGTCAAGGACGCTCTGGCTTGGGGGATAAGGGGATTGGGGAAGGCACCCTTAGATCCCTGATCCAGCGGGAGAGGAAGCTGGCTGGGTTCTTTAATCGCAGTGTGAATGGCAGCGAACTCCTCAGGGCCAAGCAGGCAGAGCAAGGCTGCCAAGTGCACCAGCTGTTGCAGGATGTCTCCACCAGGTAGAATTCCACCTTCCTGATGCTTGAGCGGCTTGTGGAGCAGAAAGCCACCTTGCATCAGGTGCAATTGGACACAGGCAGCGGGGTTCCTCCAGGCTTCAATGGGGCAGAATGGGAGATCCTCTCCCAGATGGTCTTCGTTCTGTGACCGTTCCTGGAAGTGACAGAGACCATCAGCTCCTCCACGGCCACAATTAGCCAGGTGACCCCTCTGGTCCAGAGTCTCCACTGAACTCTTGAGGAGATTCTGCAGGGGCAGGATTGCGGCCCTCGGGGCAAGAAGCTGAGGGCTGAGGCGGTTGGGCTGGTTCAGAAGTGCAAGACAGGCCTGAAGGCGAGATTTGACGAGCTGTGGGGGAAATATGTTTTGGGAACAATGCTGGACCCCAGGGTCAAGGGCAGCGTGGCATGCAAGTCATCCCTCTATGGCCTCTAGAAGGATGATCTTGTGGGGATGTTCCAGAAGGAAGAGAGGACTCTTGAGACTGTGTGGCAGCAACAGGACACCCCTGGGAATGGTGGGAGTGGGAGAAGCCACCCATTTCAGTTAGCGGGGTCTATCCCTGCCTCCAGGCCTAGTGGTAGAAGCAGCAGCAGCAGGATCAGAAGCAGCAGCAGCACCCCTACTGCCATCAGCTCCTCCTCTGCGCAACCCACTCTGGGGAGAATGTGGCCCAGCACAAAAGGGCAGACAGCATGACTGAGGGCAGTGGGGACGGTGGTGCCCAGGGACAGCTATGAGAGGGAGTATGACAGCGCCTCAGCAGCAGTCGAGACCTACCTGGATGACAAGCCTTACATAGATCCCAGCAGTGATCCCTTGGCCTACTGGGCCGGCAAGACTGATGTGTGGTCAACCCTGTCAAAGTGGCCAGGAGATTATTGTCCTGCCCACCAACCAGTGTCCCCAACGAGTGGGTGTTCTCTGTGGTGGGGGACATTTGCTCCCCGCACTGCCTGAGACTGGGGACCAAGTTGGTGGAGCAGTTGTTGTTCCTAAAGGTGAAACTTCTGCTGCTGGGATTCTCTGAGCTGCCCCTGGACAAGGAGTAATGGTGCAGTGGCACACGTCATCCCATGCCAGGGTCAGTTGGGATGGGGCTCCTCCTCCTCCTCCACCTCCTCCTCCTCTTCCTCTTCCTCCTCAATCTGGACTAGGGATACTGCTCCTATGCTGCTGAAGTGCTGTCCCTCCCTCCCAATGCTGACACCCACCCACCCTGCCTTCCTCCCTCTCTCTCTCTC
>QEPC01009840.1:264923-278567 GCA_003113815.1 Sphenodon punctatus | reverse complement strand
TTACAATACTTCCTTTGCTAGCTGGACAACAATGTGAAGTGTAACCTTATAATACACAATTTGGGAAAAGTGCAGCCCAATTTAGTTTGATTCGTTCAGCTAAGCCACATAGCTCACTTTCCCTTTGTGATTTATGAGAGAAAAACGCAAAATATGACAGAAAAATCCCATGGCACAATGGGTGTTTTCAAATGAGCAAATTGATGGAGAAGGGGTGGTCTATGGCTGCAGCATTGCTCTGCAGCGGAGCACCCATTGAGGTGTAGTGCCTGGGGAGCAATTCAAATGGGCAGCTCCCAGTAAGGCTACTACAGCCATGGCGGCTGCCGCCATTCACTCCCCCTGCCACGGACAATGTGGGAGGGGGAAGTGCACCCGGCTGGCCTTTGAAAGTGACATATTCCAGGTGTGAGTGCTAGAGAACCCGGGCTCCCCAGGGCTCTGACCAGGGCTTGTGACTTGCAAAGGCCACTTCCCATATCCACAACATCTATGAGCAGCAGACATGTCTGCTGGCATGATTGGCTGTCGCCGTTCATACAGGCAGCCCATATTCATGCATCCATTTGTGTTGCCCCAACCGGAACAATCTGAACTTCCAACCAAAGCAACATCAGAGGCCATGAGTGGGCGCTCCATAGCTCATGGGAGCACACATCCAGTCACTTCACCTTCAGATGGGAGGTTGGATCCATGGCTCCTAGGTAGCCATGCAGGGTAGCATCTTGTTTGGAAACACCCAATGGCAAAAGTTCCAGCAACAAATTCCCCAGCACAAGGGGGAGCAGGGAAGGAAAGCTACAGAGTTGGCACAGAAGAGATACTCGGTGTGAGACAAAGATGAAGAGGAGGAGTCAAGGCAGAAATATTGGAGAAAACTATTAGATCAGTGACTGAAAGAATAAATGAAAACCAGACAGTTTGAATTTTGGGAAAATAAACTATTTTCATTTTATTGATCTAAATTGTATACATAAGGAACTGCATTTGCTAGCCAGATGGTTTGCACTCATAAAAGAGACTGAGATTAGGAGGGGAGGGGACCTGTTCACAAGAAAGAAGGAAGGTCTGTTTCCCAATTAGTTCAGATTATGATTAGGGCTGAAACTCACCCTTTCTGTACTTGAAAATCTCACTGAGAATTGGGTTGTTGATAAGATTTTCAAGAACAAAAATGAGTTGAGAATTTCCCAATTCTTGATCCATTCTTGTGCGATTCTCAAGAGTAAAAAGTCTCTATGCATGCACAAATGACCACCACGGCCATTCGGCGCATGCGTGCCCCCAGTGGCCATTTGCACATGTGCAGGGGGGTTCACTGGGGTTGTGAGAATCTCATGCAATTCTCGTAAGAATAATTTCTATTCTTGTTTCACCCCTAACTATGATCAAGTTTGAGAAACCCTTATGACTTAAGATGCTGGTGTAATGGTTTCTGCAGCTTCTACCTCTTTTTGGAGAGGGAATGGGGAAGGAATTGCAGTTGCCTGACTTTTCATTTTCCTCCTTTCTGATTTTAAGTCACAAAAAACCAGAACTACCTATAATGAAGAGTTGCTGCTAGGGATGGGCGAACAGACCGCCGTTCGGGTTCGGCCGTTCGGTTCAGCCGCGTTCGGTTGGTGTGTTCGTGTTGATGCGATCGGCGATTTGCCTGGTCCATGTTCGGCTATTTGGTTCAGCTGTTCTGTTCGTGTTCACCCGTTCATCTGAAAAAATAACGCGAGAGCCAGAAATCGCGCCGGAAACAGGAAATTTGAGTGCGTGCGGAGCTGTATGGCGAGTGAGTGTGTGTTTGACTCGGTGGATGCTCGGTTTGTATGTTTTGGCTGTGATTGTGTTGGGTTTGGCTGTGCTGTATGTTTGGGTGGTTGGTGTGTATTGTGGGTGACTGGGTGTGAGTGTTTGTTTAAAAAAAAAAAATTAAGAAGACTGTAGTGCCCCCGGCTGGGGGACAAATTGCCGATCGAGGAGGAGGAGGAGGTGGTAGCAGTCGAGGCCGCTGCCCCTACTACACCTTCCGTGGCACTGATGGTGGCTTACTCCTTGGATGAGGAGGAAGCGGCGGGCTCTGGAGTTACTGCCACTCCTACCAGGTTTGTAACCTTTTTTTTTTACTTTTAGGACAAGAAAGGCTCTATCCGTTAGAGCGAGCTCACTGGCATGTGGGTGTGTGGGTGGGTGGTGGGCATCAGTCAGTCACAAACAGTGGGCATCAGTGGGTGACAGCGGATGTCTGCCACAGAGAGATAGGGTACTGTAGTGTGGGGGGCTCTGGCATGAGCAGCACCCCCACCCAAACATGTGCCAGGCTAGCAAGGGTCTCCACTCTCCAGTTACCATCCCATTTCCTATGCACCCGCAAATAAGGGCAGGCTCTTTCCTCCAGCCAGGGTCACATCTCCCATTGCCATTCCTAGCTCCCCAAGGAGAACAGGATTTGCACATGCCAGTCATGGGCTTTCTAGTTTCAATATTATCTAGCATCCCCTAGCACCCCTGGGAGGGCAGGATTTGCATGTGCTTTACTGGTTTCTAGTTGCCATCCCTAGCAGCCCAAGGAGGGAGGACTAGAGGCATCATCATAAATGCATGATATTTATTTGGTGTTCTTATGTGTTCCCATTTCAGAGAGGAATCAGATTCCGGCCCCGGGGCCAGCCCTGCTCCCAGGACCAGGCTGAAGTCAAGGACTCATTGATGGACCCGTAGGCAGAGCTCGCCAGTGTTGACACCTCCAGACATTCGGCGCCAGTCATCAGATGTCTGATGGTTCTACCACAAGGGCAACAGAACTGCCACATGCAAGGTATGGCACGGGAACAGGGAATGAATTGCCCTATGACCTGTTAGGAATGGAAGTCCCCTGCAGAGAGAGATTGGATGGCCACCCAGTCCACCCACTTGTGGAGACAGAATGCAGGCAGGACTTGACAGACCATTGTTCTGACACAGTATGGCACTTCTTATGTTCCTATCTTTTTCTGCTCTTTTTAGATCTGCCAGAAAATATTCTGCCGGCAGAGGGAGGGGACCGCATTGGGACTCCTCAGCCACATTGAGAAGACCCATGGCATGGGAGTGAGGCGGGTGGGTGAGGAGTGGTGCCCGTGGAGCCTCAGCCCCAGAAGGGGGGGGGAAGGCAACTTGCAAAAGGAGGCATAGAAGCCCTTCACCTTTCCCCCCCCCTCCAGCCCCAATGTGGAGACCCCAGGTAACCGGAGGATGCGGAGCTCAAGGCCCTTTGGGCCAGGATGCAGCGGTGCACCCTGGCCATGTGGAGGCGGTCCAGTGCTCCTCTGCCAACCTGGAGAAGGGCCTGGTGGAGGAGCTACAGATAGGGCTGATGCGGCAGCAGCTTTTACCGTGCCGTGATTCTGTTCCGCCATTTCGGAATTGCCCACGCCATACCGCGACATTTCTGCGGATATTCCGCTAATTCCGCCGGAATTTTGCAAATCGCGGAATTGCGGAAAAATCACGGGAAAATCGCGGAAATCGCGGAAAACCGCTATTCCGCTATTTTTTTGCGCTGGCGGAATTGCGGAAATAGCGAAAATGTCATGTTTCCACGATTCCACTAAGTTGCGGAATGAAATAAGCGGAACCGCGGAATGAAACCGCAGAATGAAAGCCTTTGCCATGCCGTTCCACTAATTGCGGAAACACTGTTTCCACCGGAAATAGCTACCGCTGAGATATTCCGCTACAGCCCTAGCTACAGGCAGTCCAGGCAGAGCGGCAGAAGGTGACATCATACGCCCAGTATGTCTTCGCCGAACTCTGCCGCATGCAGCTCTACCACGAGGCGCTCTCCAGGTGGCATAGGGCGATGAAAGAGGGCCTGGATCATGCTGTGCTAAACGGCATGCTGAGAGCGCATGAAGTCGCCGGCCCTCAGCACTGCGAAGTGCCCCTACCTCTCCTGCCTTTTTCCCAATTCCCTGTGGACCAGCCAGGTGGTAGCAGAGCCACGGACTCAGACTCTTAAGTTTATTATTAAGTTTCAATTCCATGTTTGCTTTTGTTTCATTTAATGTCATTGTTGTTGTTGTTGTTGTTGCTTTGTTCTTGTTGTTGATGTTATTAAAATTGTTATAATAAAAGTAGTTGTAATGTATTTCTTGTTACGAGCTTCATTTGACCTGTCCAATATTTTTTTTCCCCTTTGTGCGGAAGTTCTGGCTGGCAGTTGTCAGAATCTCATACAGCTTGTTGATCTCTTCCAGCAGCACCTGCCACCTCATGTAGCGTAGTTATGAACTCAAAGATGTGCTGTGCCAGCAGCAGGCTCTCAACTAGCAGAAAGCCCCCCAGGGGGTGCAGGGCTTGTGTTTGTGTGGGTAGGTGTGACAGAGAGAAAGAGAGACAGGCTCCTCAGCAGCAGGCAACAGGCGGCAGGAGCTGGTGGTCAGAGGAGCTTTTAATTCCAGCAGCCAGCTTCAGTGAGCATCCGTGGGTGGGTGCAGCGGAGTAGGCTTTTGGGGATGGGGGGCTGGCTGGCGTGCGGGCAGTGGGCATCGGGCTTCTGGATGCAATGGAATGTAATCCAGCCCCCAGTGACTGAAATGATGGTCCCAGATCTCATTGATGGTTCCTAGGACGGACGGGCATAACTGAATCAGGGATACTGGACTGACAGCCTAAAGCCTATGGGGCACACTTCATTCGATCAGGTGATGGTTGGTAGCAGGGCAGCAGGTACAGGGATGCACACAGGCAGGCAGACAGGCACATATAATATGTTGTGGGTTATATTCCATCTCATTACGGTAGGTTTGCTGCGTGCTGGATGTGGGCAATGGGCATTAATGGGCGCATGAGCACAGATGGGAATTCTTCCTGGTTCTGGCAGGTGGCAGCCAGGATACACCTACCTCTCCCCCTCTAACTCCCATCTCCCTCGTACAAGCTGGGAACCTCTCTCTCTCTCTCTCTCTCTGGCCATATAGTGCCGGTGACAGCATGGGTGAGATCGTGTCTGTCTCTCCTTCAAGCAGTAGGTGGACTTTCTCTCTCTTTCTCATTTATCTCTCTTTCTCTCTCTCAGAAACAATCTGGGCGGGCAGACAGGCACCTTGACATGAGAGGCAGGAAGTGGGCTGAGACATACTTTGAGCTTGGCGGTAACCTGGGGTGCAGATTCACTTGGCACAGACACAACATATAGGTCTGGCAGCAACAGCTGTTTCTTTTTGCCATGGCATCATGGCACAGACAGCATATAGGCCTGGCCTGGGGGCCATTGGCATTGGAAGAAGCAGACATTGGTGACCATGGTACAGAGCCCTTGACACGAATAGCGGATAGGCCAAGGATCTCTTAGACAGTCGATCCTAAGAGATAGGCGAGTGTTGTTGTGAAGGGCTGGACTGGTGCTTGGGAAGGGGAGGGGCAGGCAGAGCTCCACACCCCCTCATGCTGGGTACAAAGCATCCCCCCCACCATCTAGAAGGGAGCAGTGGGAACGGATCTGTGTTAAATCCTTAGGAAGATAGTGGCCGCTTACCTGCTATTCCCCGTAGAAGGGATTGGGGAGGGGGCCATAACACCCCCCACCCCACTCTGCAGATCCCACTGCTTCCCCCCCTGCTTTACAGACAGCCATCTTCCCTCATGTTCCAAGCACAAGAGTGAAGTACATACCTCTCCCCACCCCGAGTTGGGCTTCTCCTGTCGTCCTATAGCCACTTGAGAATGTATTTCCACTCCCCATGGGGTGGGTGGGATCTCCCCAGTCCCCACACCCGTCTCTGCAGAGCTTTCTCTCCCCTGAGCTGGTTTGTACATACCAGTACTGATACCGCAGTTTTGTGAGTGGTTAATTTTATATTTTATTTATACAGTGGCTAGACAGCCCTCCCTGCATGTAACTTGGCCCCAGGACCCTGACAGTGGGTCCTGGGGCTGGAGTGGCTGTTCCTTGATGATGTGGAATGACATCGGAATGTGTGAGGAGTGATGGCCCCAGACCCATGACGGTGGGTGCTGGAGTGGCTTCTTCTTGTCATTCAGTGGAACGACATCGGAATGTCTGAGGAATGATGGCCCCAGACCCATCACGGTGGGTGCTGGGGCTAGGGTGTCAGTTTCTGGGTCTTGGCCACAGTCCTCCCTGCCTATAACTTGGCCCCAGGACCCTGGCGGAGGGTCCTGGGGCTGGAATGGCTGCTTCTCGGTGCGGTGGAATGACAGCAGAGTGTGCGATGAATGATGGCCCCAGACCCATCACAGTGAGTCCTGTGGCTAGGGTGGCAGTTTCTGGATCTTGGCCACATCCCTCCCTGCTGGTAACTTGGCCCCAGGGCCCTGGCGCTGGGGCTGGAATGACTGCCTCTTGTCATGCGGTGGAATAACTAGTGCCAATGGCACTAGCAGTAGTATACATTGGTTGCTGGTGCAGGCCAGGCAGTCAGGTGGCGTAGCATGAACAACAGTCAGGCAGACTGAGGCACTGTTCAATCTTCACAACCTGTGCGGGCAGGCAGGAAGCATGGCATGAGAGGCAGTAGCGCAGGTGGGTTTGGGCATGGGAAGGCTTTTAGCTAGGCAACCTGGGTGGGAAGACAGGCACCTTGGCACATGGGAGGCAGGACTGATGCATGCTTTGATCTATCTATCTATCTATCTATCTATCTATCTATCTTTGGGAATGAGGGGGAATCACAAACAACACAAGGAGGGGTACAAAACTGAAATAAAACCAAAATCAAGCTAATAATAATTCTACAAAAAACAGGGGAAGGGAAGGGAATCAGGGATGGAATATATATAGAGGGAGAGGGAAAGGATTCAATGGAGGCGGGAGGGAGGAGGAAAGATTGAACACAGGGAACACAGGGAGGGATAAAAACAAAATATAACACCTAAATCTATCTAAGGTAAGTTAAAGAAATGATAATATGGAGGTAGATGGGTTGGATGGGTGAAATAGGAGGAGGATTTCAATGGATTGAGGAGAACAAAAACTGCTAGGTGAAGGAGCCTTCTGAAACACCTGCTGCTCAGGAACAGTGACTAGCTCAGAAGGTATTGGGAAGGGGGGAGCCAGACAGTTTTGTTTCTTACTGCGCCCGCCTCACCGCAAGCCCCATTGGCTCCTTGCAGCCTAGACTGTGGCCAATCGCAGACTGCCAAGCCAGTGGTCTGCGGCAAAAAGGGATGGTGATTCAGCAGGCTGGCTGCTACTACAGCAGGCTGGCTGCTACTCCAAGCCAGTCTCCAACCCTCCACCCCTGGTGCCTGGAAGTCTGCTCCTAGCTGAGTCAGATGACTTCCCCCTCCCTGCTACATTTGTCCTTCCAGTGACCTGACAGCAGACCACGTTTTAACTACCCGAACTAAGCGAACACGATCCGAAGTCACCGAAGCGTTCGGTCATTTCCACATTCAGATCTGAGTTCTGTTCAGGGAGTTTGGGTTCGGGTTCAGGTTCAGGTTCGGTTGTCCAAACACCCTGAGTTCGGGCCGAACCCCGAACTTCCGAACTGCGTTCGCCCATCCCTAGTTGCTGCAGCAACACATGGCTAATTTTTCCCAACTAAATGAAACGTTATATATCTTCTCAACAGCTCTCCTGGGAAGATGGTCTTTTGCAAATTATAATTATATACGGAGTTCTATTCAAGGAAAAACTTGGCACATGCACAAGAAAAGCTGAACTTTTTCATTTTGCTTCCAAACACTCCAGCATTTTGATAGTGTAAGCTGAAAAATATGAGAGGGAAGAAGTTCCTGTGTTTTAACAGCAGAAGAGAGAATCTCAGACCAGATCTTAAAACCAAAGTCTGAATGCACATTGGAACCCTCTAGAAAACTGCAGAACTAGGCAAGGCATCCCATTGTGTGATGAAAGTTCACTTCTATGTCTTTTCATGCTACGCACATGGGTGGGCTTCAAGGGTCAGTTAGCCTGGCTGGTTATTTAAACTTTTGTTCAGGCTGGAGATCCTTCCCTCTTCTCCCTTCTGCCACTTTCGGCCAGTTCTGACAAGCCTCACCCACAGTTCACCTGAAGATAAGAAAGGAGTGTTTACTATAAACTGAAGTACATGGCACATGGAGGCTAGGCCTCATGAAGTTTTGCTTCCTGCACTAGGTTTTGCCCCATACTCTCTATGCATGCTCAGAGGCCAGAGTGATGACCCAGGTGAGGAGAAGTCAAGGCTGCTCAAACAAAGTGTGTTGCATGACTACCCAGGAACCATGGATTTCACCACCCGTCTGAAAGTGACTTAAAGTATTTATCATCAGTGCAGGGAGTAGGGCAGGAAAATCATTAACGAAAGCCAAATAAACCATCCAGGTTTTTCTGGCTTTTGTTTCCAACCCCAAAATAGCCAATAATGGCCTTGTTGAGGTCTTCACATTTCAGGGTACATAGTCATGCGGAGAATATTTCCTGGGGCTCAGCTCCCCTTTGAATTTAATTGCTGGGGCTGAGCCTTGGCAAGCCCCTCAAAATAAACCCTGGTTATAGCTGTAGGTAGCTATCTCCAAGGAGGTGAATGATCTCTCTCTCTCTCTCAAACTATGGGTGTTTTCAAATGAGCAAGCCAGTGGGGGGTGGTTCATGGGCACTGCATGGCTCTGCCATGGAACACCCATGCAGGTGGAGTGCATGGGAAGCAATTCAAATGGGCAGCTCCCAGCATGGCTACCCCGGCCATGGAGGCAGCCACTGTATATTTGGCTGGCCTCACATGGAGCACTCTGGATTTCCCGGCATGGCTCCGTGAGTGACTCACCGGAGCACACATCCAGCTGCTCCACCTTCAGATGGGCGGTTGCTCCTGGGGGGCCAAGTGGGGTAGCATCTCATGTAAAAAAAACACCCTATGTCTGCTGCCCTGAAAGGAGAGCCACGCCAAAGGCCCAGTTCAGGAAGTGAGGTCCTGACAAACAGGAGACTTTGAGTATTGTTAGATGTTACGATACCACACTCAACCATGGTGAATCCCCCGTGGTGGTGGATGATCCCGTAACGTCTGGTTGCTCACTGCCAGATGTTCACCACATTGAACCACAGGTGATGAGCAAAATAGCCACGCTTTCGAGGATGGTCGGGGCACCATCCCTGAAAGTGTGGCTAATTGAACCACGGCCAGGTATCGGCAAACGGTAATGTCTGTTACTGCTGCCAATTCTGGGCTGTGACCTAGACCCCGGGTCAGAATTGGACGCAGTGGCCATATTGGCCGCTGCACCCGCCCGTCTCCAGGAGGGCGGGCGGCTGGGGGAACGTGGGGGGGTGGGGCTGTGCGGCCACACGTTGTGCCGAGCAGGCCCCCCCCCCCCCCCAATTCCCCACTGGAATCAGCTGGCACGTCTGTTGGACATGACTTTTTTATTCCAGTGGGGAATCAAAAGGTGATTCCGTGATGGGTGCCCCGTCACGTCTGAAATCACCCTACAGCAACAGAGTGACTAAATAATCTGTCAGTTACCTCTGATTAAGGCAGCAGATTGCCCATAGGTACAACTACAGATTTTGGGCTTAGACCACTCTGATACTTTACTCCAGGATCTATCCGTAGGTAGCTGCCTCACTGTGGCGACCATAGGCAAATAGAGTATGCGAATAGTTAGCAGTCTGTCGTCTGTGTCGTTGGTTACAGCGATCCTTCCCACCACAGTCTCATGTTTTTGTCCTGGTCTCAGCATGAAGAAGGAAGTTCCGAGAGATGTGGGTATTTTTAGTACCTTTAAAGTTAGCTAAAGATCTCGACACTTGGCTCTAATTTTATGCAAAGTTTTGCTATTTTATGAACCATTGTACTCCTTATTCCCAGCTATGACAGGGAAATGAATGGAACAAATAGCCCATTTGAATTGACATCTCTGATCTATAATTCTCTCATCTTAAGCAGAGATAAAAATATAAGGACTCCACTTTACAAATGTTTCATCCTGTCACTAGACTTCAGGTGTGCTACCTATAGGAATAAGGGCTTCAAGACCAACTTTGAACCACCAGGGTTGTTGTCTTTTCCATTTGTTTTACAAGTGGAAATTTTGTAAGACTTTTCTTCACATTTTAGCCTGTCTATGATATCTTTGTCAAGTGGAAAATGTATTTAAAAAATGAAACGCCAATGATTCAAAGTCATTGCTCACTGCTAATTACTCAGTAATGCTAATTTTTTAAATTAAAAAATTAATAATATGCAGCACATCAGTATTCAAATTCATTAAACTGCAGCTACCAAAAAAAAACAACTAGTGATGCATATTTTAGAAGGAATATAATTTGGGGGAAATTCCATTAAACCCAATGAATCGGGGACTTTGACTTGGCTCCATTGGAGAGCCAGGTTATATTCACTCACATCCTGAGTAAGGGAAATTCTCAAGCAGATGCTTATACCACTGTAGTCAATGGACTTGAAGCCCAGGCTAAACAGTAAGGGCATGCT
This sequence comes from Sphenodon punctatus, assembly GCA_003113815.1. Lineage (NCBI taxonomy): Eukaryota > Metazoa > Chordata > Lepidosauria > Sphenodontia > Sphenodontidae > Sphenodon > Sphenodon punctatus. The sequence continues at coordinate 268,152 of QEPC01009840.1, read as the reverse complement.
TATGTGTTGGGTTGCCACCTCCCCAGATGCTTTGACCTAGAAATATGTGGGGCAAAACCTATGCCATCCCTTTTCAATGTGACCATGTTGTTTCCAAGCATTGTGACATCATGATGTTCCAAAAGGGGTGTGTGGTCAAGTTGGAAAAGGGGCAGGGAAAAGGAATTCTCCCATCAGTTTCCAATCTGTCCGTGCCCCCTTTAGACCACAGAGGGCAGAGATAGGAAGGGGGCAGAAGAGTCCCTTTGCTGCACATCCTTTACAAAGTGGCCCTGCCCCAGAACTTATGATTCACCCAGTCTTATGATACAGCAAAGAAGGAATGCAGGAGGGGCTGAAGACAGGAGATCTTTTTTTTTCTCCATTTGACTTTTATACTACGCTCTTGCTGATCACATCTCGGGGTGCTTTACAACAAAGCAAAAATACAAAAAGACAACAATATAGCATCAGTATTAGAAACATCAATAGCCACAGGAGTAAAACACAATTTCCCACCCCTCAATACCCCCAGCAATACATAATATCAAAATAGCCACAGGTCTAAAGCACAATTTCCTAACCCCCAATGCCCCTCCATTCATCCATACCCCACTCTCAGGGGGGTAGTTCCCCCTTGAGTTATGCCTCCCCTCTCTCACCAGGATTGTAACAACTCCACCCTCCCAATTCCACCACCCCCGGGGCAGAGACCTAAATCTCAAAAACAGAATCCACCCTCACCCTTCAATACCCAGGCTATTAATCAAACAATCATTCTACATACTACCCACCTTAACCCTCCACAGCCTCCATCCCTCCAAAAGAGCATAGCCAGGCCTTCAGAAACAAAAAAAACCCTGGGCATTGGGCTTTAAAGACCCCTGGAGAGTCTCTTCTAGCAGTGCAGGGCTTGGCTACCTAGGTGGAAGAAGGAAGGGGGGTGATGGTCTGTGCTAGGGCAAGGCAGGGCTTCCACACTCACCGCCAGGGCGAGCGCATAGCACTACCAACCCCCAAGAGTCTTCTCATCGCTGGCAGCTGTTATACAGTAAAGCCACCAGGTGCTGGGCTTTAAAGGTCCCAGGAGAGTTCCTTCCAGCAGTGCAGGTCTTGGCTTCACATTCAGTGGCTTCGTGTACAACCATTGATGACTAATGGAGAAATACTCTAGATGAAACATACTGGTTATAAAGGGCCTCGAATGCCCACCTCATATACATGGAATACTGAAAATACTATCCCACAAAGACCCCTGGTGGTGGTGGTGCATTATTTACCTTTCAAATGTTATGCAAAATACATAAACATCCAACCCATATGTGCCTGGGTTCCTTTATATATACAGTCCCAGGTATTGTTCCCTGGTTGTAACAAATTGTACATCAGAACCTGGAACATCAACACAAGTATCAGGGGTGAGGCTACCTTCTCATTATAAATTTTGCACTTATAACTGTGCTTTTTACCATATCATTTTGCGTTGAGTATGGCATTCCCCAAGTATAGAAACACCCTTTCAAAGTTATTTTTACATATTTCTAAAGCTGCAGCACACAAAAATATCTGTCACCAATCTGATGTTTGTGGTTGTTGAAAATTTAAATTTCCTCAGGGAGCAATCTCCTATCTGATTTTCCTTCTTTTACCTCTCACACCAGGGTTACAGTGTGCGCTGCAATCCCTGTGTAAATACCTGCAGCTGTGAAACCACATGGTTGTGGCAAACCTATCAGGGTGCCCTATTTGGAAGCCACCTCCTATGGGACTAATGTGTTATACTCAAACTTTACTGTCTATTATACCTCTAGAATAACTTGTTCCCCTAGGATTTGAACAATAGAGATAGTAGCCTCTCCCCCAGATGCATGTTCCATCTAATTATCACATAGTCCATACACCATATGCAATGTGAGGAGAAATGAACCATTGACAACAAGCCTAGAACCTTGGGTTACAATTCCTTATTATTGCTCCTCATTGGAGATAGCTGATACAATGTCTATCATATACTCAGAGCCCATTATTTTTCAGTATTCCATGTATATGATGTGGGAATTCGAGGCCCTTTATAACCAGTATGTTTCATCTAGTGTTTTTCTCCATTAGTCAACAACGGTTGTACACCAAGCCACTGAAGAAGGCGGTCTAATCCCCCCCAAATGCATTTGGAGGTGTGGAGGCATTGCATCAGCGTGTATTAATCTGGACTGTGATAACCCCCATGGGTTTGTTTTTGTTTCCATTTGTATTTTAATTCTTTTTATGTATCTTTGGTGCTGATATTGCATGCACCACATTGTCCAGTGGGGCGTGTATGTATATATAGATTTGGAGGATTGGAGAGAGTGCATCATTACCTCTCTCATTTTTCCTCTTCCTTTTTTAATCATATATAAATTTCATTTAGTTATATATCAGTGGTTTAGTTTTATCACTGTTGCTTTTCCTCCCCAATTTCCACTGGCGTGATATAGGGACTTGTTCCCCTGGGGTGAAAGCACTTTGCCACGTCACCTTTTCAGCTAGGTTTTGGCTTCACCCCTTCCACAGGTGGAACAAGGGAGGGTGGTGATGGTCTGTGCTTTGGCAGGGCGGAGCTGCCACACTCACTGCCGGGGCAAGCGCATAGTGCTCCCAGCCCCCAAGAGTCTTCCCATTTCTGGCAGCTGATCTTGTCTGGAAAGAAGAGCTGCTGGAGTGAGTACATGCAAGAGAACTAGGGATGGGCGAACGTGGTTCGGTAGTTCGGAGTTCGGTCCGAACTCGTCCTGTTCAGACGACCGAACCCGAATGCGAACATACTGAACAAACTGAACGGCAAAATGGCCGAACAGTTCAGTCAGTTCAGATCACGTTCAGGTGAGTTCGGGTGGCAAAAAAAGGTTCACTGGAATGTCAAACATGACAGGGAGGTGTCAGTCACTGAGGAGCAGACTTCCAGGCACCAGGGGTGGAGAGGCTTGCAAGAAAAGAAACGAATTATCTGCCTCCCCCCTTCCCAACACCTTCTGAGCTAGTCACTGTTCCTGAACAGCAGGCGTTGAGTAAGCTTTTTAGATTGCTTTAAGTTTCATTTCAATTTTGTACTGAAATGAAACTTAAACCATAAACTGAAACCTTGTGTTATGCACTGTACAGACTCATTGAGTATGTATGTATTTCACTACAGACTCCTCTTCTGTTTGTGATTCCCCCCCATCCCATATATATGGGATGTATATATATCCATATATATATCCATATATAT
>QEPC01009840.1:253129-264906 GCA_003113815.1 Sphenodon punctatus | reverse complement strand
TTGTAGGAGTAGGTCTGTGTACTTATTAGATAATCCATTTAGTTCATAGCATTTAGAATAGTTAATAGCAGTTAGATTTAGTGTAGATAGATATATATAATATTAGATAAAATAAATAAATTTTAAAAAACCATACAAAAACAAAAAACTATATAAAAAACAAAAGAAAACCATATAAAACCCAATAAAAACCCAAAAAACCATATAAAAAACAAAAAAACACCCATAACAACATTTCCTGAATGGCCGAACCGAACAGCCGAAAGGTCTAACCGAACAGCCTGTTTGGACGACCGAACCGAACGGACAAACCCGAACCTGGCGAACTAGCCGAACGGCCGAACCGAACGGCCGAACCAAACGCAGCCGAACCGAACTGCCGAACCGAACGGAGGAACCGAACGCAGTCGAACCGAACGGACAAACCTGAACCACAATCTGTTTGCCCATCCCTAAAGAGAACTGGATGTACATCCCAAGCCCACTCAACAAGGGGGTGGAAAGGGGTGCCCAGGTACTCTGTTTGAAAACTTTGAAAAGGGGAAACTGAAGCATTGTTCCCACGGTCTGCATTGATCAGTACTTGTGCCTTTCTATTGGTGAGTAAATTCCTAGGGAAAGGGATTTATGCTGTTTATTTGGAGTTGGTGAGCTATTTGGGGGGAATTGAGGTCTAAAGATGGTTGGCAGCCATGGCAATCCCCCATGCCAGGTGGGCTGGAAACAAAAACAGAAATGCCTGTCTGGTTCATACTGCCCTGGCCTGCCTGGGCAGCTCCTGGATCCAAACTGTCAGCCCTTTTCCTTGCGGGCCCACGTTTCCAGCACAGCCGTCTATGAGGGTGACCAGACATGCAAATTTTAGAAAACACTTATGAAAAATACAGGTTTCAGGACTGTATTAGAGCCAATGCAGCCTTGCAACTTGTATTTCTCATATGTGTCCTCTAAAACGTGCATATCTGGCCACCCTACCGCCTACCCTGCCAAGATCTGAACTAGGCCCACCTCTGACGGGCCTGGAACAGACGTGCAGGTTTGGCTCTGGATCAAATAGGGCCAGAGCGGACTAAACCAGGCCCCCATCATGTTTGTTAATACCCATTGTCTTTTAGATATGTATTCCAAAGTATGTTGCTTATGACGTCCAAATTATGATTTAAAAAGACAAGAAAAGCCTAGGAGATAGGGTTTTTTAAATTATTAATGTAGTATGGAGCAGAAAGTGAACAACTGAACAGCTCCACAGAACATAATACTGGAGATCTATTAGATTACAAAATGCCTGTGTGTCATTTGATTGTTGATACGTGCTGACAAATCAAAGAGAATATGCTACTGCTATCTCAGCTGCTAATGCTATGGCTTATGAAAGCAAAACTCTTTGGGTTTGGCACGCCCTGTCTAGTGCATCTGTACAAAAGTGAACAACGATGCAAAGGCTAGAAAAGGAGACATTAAAACAACCCACCGAACCTGCATCAATTTAAACTTGCCACCAGAGGGCATGCGCACAGCATAAAGCTCGTGGCAAATGCATTATGTGTGCAGGCACCACAACTGAATTCAACTTTTTAGATAAAACTGCAGAGCTCCAACAAGGAGTACTTTCTATTTCTCACTGGGGCCAGGACTGCCATAGGTTAAGAAAATGTACCTGAGCTTTGTGTTTTTTGTATCACATGCCCGGAATTAAATCAAATACCATCACTCATTCCCCCCGCCCCCTCTTAGACAGAGCCACAGATTCCCTTTCCTTCTGGGTTCCTCTGCTTCCCCAGGCACTGTTCAGCCTACCATTCCACTATTCCCACTGGGCCACCTTGACCCCACATCTGAGGATACAGCAGGGGGTGGGGGGTGAGGTGCTGCAATTAAGGGACAGCGTTGTCCCCTGTGACCCAAACTCATCTGGGACCGGACCCTTCTATTTTTACCCCTCTGATTATCATTGTTCCAGTAACACTTTCTAAAGTAAATTTCTGTCCTTTGACATTTTCTGCTTGGGATTGTAGAGAAAACTAAGGTTTAAAAAATCCTCTCTGATGATCTCCTATCTCATTCTTTTCAGCTTTTCATCACATAGCCCATTAGGTCTGACAATCCCTTCTGCGTGGCCCCAGGTGATTTCTTTTTCAATATCTCACCTACTCTGGTTATTACATTTTCAGTAGTAATGCTCCAAAAGGTAGGAGCTTTGGGGAAGAGGGAATACTACTGGGTGTTGATTGGCACATGGGAGCCAGAACTAGACTGACAGATCAGAACAGGCATGCAGAAACAAGGGTAAGAGAGTGATAATCAGCTCTTAAAAAGGGTACAGCTACTATGAAACAAGGGGGCTTAATAAGCATGCAGTGGATGCACTGGCTACACGTTCTGGGAAGGGGAGCTGGCAGGGTAGATCGGGGCATGGAACTGACATGCACCTGAAAGGGCCAGCCAGCAAACACTCCACCACCCCTGGTATGGTGGGAGAAACAGAAAAATGTGCAGCTGGGTGGTCTTCCTACAGTGCGACCCTCAGAACTCTGCCACCTGCCATGATGGGCAGCCAGGGCAGACAATCACAGCAGCCCCCGATCCCTGGGAGGTGTTAGGCTGCAAATAGACATGGGGCCCCACTATGGTCCATATTGGCCCACCTGGACAGTCCTTGACCAAGGCTGTGGGCCTGGGATTATCCGGGGAACCAGTTCTAGGACAGTTACCTACTTGGGCCGGAGGCAACAGGAGGCCCAAATCTGGTGGCCCAGAAATAGACATCCCAGTAAGTCCCCAGCCCAGGTGGGCCATAGCAGGTCAGCATTGCGTTTATTATCACCCTCAGTTAAGCACAGGTTCCAGGTTCTTAGGAGCCCTTTGCATGTGGACTGAGCATCACTAGAACATTTTCAGAGTGGGTAAAGGATGTTTCAGAGCCAGCACTCTTCCCCAACCCACTCTGAAAATTTCTTAGGTATTCTCAAGCCAATTGCAAAGGGCCCCACCAAGAAGAGAGATTTCAGAGTGGGTGTGGGATAGACTGCTGGCTCCACCCTCACCCACTCCCCCATCGTCCTTCTGGCAGAGTTGCTGCTGGTCCTTGGGGGTGGGGGAGGGTTCAAAGGGATCTGAGTAATCCGCATCATCTCACTGAAACCCTTCGAGGCCCACCACAGTCTTGCTACGCCACTGACTCTTTAAAGGGTTAGGGTTGGCTGGGAAGCCTCTTTCCCACCCCAGGAAAATATTTCAAAATATTAGGGTAAAAGTGTGATACATTTAATTTTTTTGTGCAGCAAAAAAAATCAAAGCATTCTCTTACTTCCATTTTGGATGCACACTGGCAGTACAAGCAATACATTTAAAAATATTTTTTTTACTCTCTGATATTTGTCAGTTCATTGCATTCATTTCTGGGGCACCTTTTGCTTAGGGGATTTTTTTTCTTTAGAAAAATGTTTCTGTTAACACATCTTCTCAAGTAGCTGTAATAGTTTGGGCTATACATATCTAAAAGACTGCCTCTTCTCCTATGTTCCATCACACTTCCTCAAGTCAGCCGGGGACATCGTCTTGCAACTGTCATCACTACATCAAGCCCATTGGCAAGGCTCTGCAGACTGCAGAGAGGTGTCCTTGGTGGCTGTTCCACAATTTTTGAGCTCTCTTCCCTTGAAGCTTTTTCAAAGCCCAAGCCTGAGCATTTTCCGTGAGCAATGTAAGACCTGTTTCTTTGGCCAGACCTTTAGTTGGTGGGGTTAGGTTTTGCTTACAATGGGCTGCTACGGACCAGTCCGTACCAAACCAAAACAGTGCAGCAACATGCCTATTGCAGTTCAGTTCTAATCTACAGATATATTTTCTTTGTTAAAAAAAAATTAAATTATTGTGCATGTGCAAACGTGTGCTACAGATGTGCAGACCAGTTTCTCTTTTCCAAAATAGCAGCAATTTTGCCATTGCCATTTTGGAAAAGAGTACACATGAGCAGAATGGTCCAGTGGCCATTTTGCACATGCACCGTTTTTGAATGTTTTTATTTTAAAATTATTTTAAAGTGTTAATTGATTTTAAATATGGATCCATAATATGAATCCACATTTAAATTCAGAAATTATGGGATCTGAACTGAAAAAGGAACTGAGCTACGATTTCCTCTGGTGGCCTGCCCCTAAATACTACCATGAGCCTTCGAAAAAGGGCAGGTTAAAAATCTAAAAAACAATAAGGGAACATCTTCAGAGCACATGATACATGAATGCCTGTGTTGCTTTCCTACAGTTTGCAGGTAATTATTTGGGTTCAACTTCTCACACACATGCAGCAGACACTGTAGATCACTGGCTTCTCTGTACCATGATTCACCTATACTGCCTCTCTAGATTCCCCTGGTAATGTGTCTTGCAGACATGCCCTTCATGCATGGACATCTTCAATAATCGCACATTAGTTTAAAACAGGCTCTTGATGGAAAGAGGAGGTTTCTGTTAAGAATATTTAAGGTACAAAGAGCCAGAAGAATATGTTTAATCTTCTGTAGCAGAACAGTATATAGTCTGTATGGAGTAATGTGAGGAACAACTTAGATGTGTCTATATATATTTGCTATAGAAATTATAACAAAGTCTGTAGTTCAGAAGACTCTTGTGTGTTGCACAGAGCAAATCAAATAGCTTGGCACTGATTTTTTAAAAAATCCCATGCTGCTTTTCTTTTAGGAGTGGTAATGGGGAGACTATGCTTTAGGACAAGTTCTGAGATGCTTACCCAGCAGGAATTTTTCTCAGTAAAATCCTTGATTTGACATAAAATCTGGAAAAGCCTATTGAAGAAAATGAGCAAAACAAAAAGTATAGTTTCCCCCCCTCTTAAAAACAACAGCAGGCAGAATTCATGTAATGGTACCACTATCCATCATAGTAAAAGAGAGGGACAAGGCCCACCCTCTCTGCCTATAAGTATGCTGTTCAGCAATTCTCCCCCCCCCCCCCGCCTCGCAGGCTGGCTCCTTGTGACTGGTTCTGTGCTGGGTAGGGGAAGGGCTTTGACGTTCGCCCCCCTCTCTGAAGATGACAAACTGCTGCTTACCGCTCAGAAAGCGGGCCGCTGAGGAGGCAGCACAAAGTTTGGGCGTGAAAGCGCAGGTTTCACATTGCGAGACCTGCGGGTGCCATTTTGAGCCTCACTGCACTGCGGGTCAGTCGGCCTGGCAGCGCACGAGGAGAGGAAGCACTGAGCGCCGGTGCTCCTGACATCGGCAGCATTCCGGGAATCCAGGACTTGAACTTCGGTGCAGCTTTACCTGCCAGAGCTGAATGGTTTTGGAGATGGTGCAAGGCACTCATAATAGGGCTAGTAGCCCTCTCCCCGCCCCTGTCCCCCCCAGTGTTGTGGAAGCACTCCCTCCACAATACCCTCAGGGTCAAAGCAAGTACCCCCTCTCCATTGTTGGGCTGGCAGTGGGAAAGCAGGCAGCCACCCAGCACAGAATTTAAATCCCTTGGGCTGCTTCAGGCTTTGTTCGGCCTCAGGGTTTCCCAAAGGGCTTCCTGATGTCTTAGTAGAGGAGGGTTGCGGTGGGTAGGCCTACTCACAGCTGGACACTGAGCCCCCTGCAAGAAGGATTAGGTGTGTGAAGAGGGACAGGGACGCCAATTCCATTTCACTCACCGCGATGGTGAAGGGTGGAAGAAAAAGCAAGGGCAAGGCCCCAGCCAAGAAAGGGAGGGGCGCTCGAGGTGCTACTCAGGGCAGCCAGAGCCCAGCGGGCCCTGCAGGGAACCTGTTTGAAGCAGTGCTCCAAGCACTTCAAGAGAGGATGGGGGGATGTGAGGAGATCCTGATGCAACTGGTGGAGGTATCCCCTTGTCAAATGGATGTCCCTACCGCAGGTAGCGAGACTGCGGAGGGTGCAGAGGCTCATCTGCCACCTCTGCCCCAGCGGGGGGGCAGCGTCACCGGGTTCCATCTGTTTGTTTTAGGGAAGACAGCCCAGCGCATCAAAGAGGAAGGTCGGATCCGTAGCTGGCTCGTCAAGATCAAATGGATGCGGTGGTACAGCAGATGCAGGCTATTGAGAGGGTGGTGCAAGGCATGATGGCGACCCCCCTACAATCAGCACAGCGCCAGCAGGGACAGTTTTTGGATGATGAGGTGACAGGTCTGAGCGGGAGGCCACTGCAAAACCCGGTTCCTCCATTGCAAGGCAATGGTGAGTATCAAATTCACCCAATGCAAGGTGGAGGGTGGCCCCAACTGGGGTGCTGCTGCGGATTTGCACAGGAGGTACCACCCCCTCCGTCGCCTAGACTGGGGTGGAATGGGGCTTTGGGCCTTTGGCCTGTGCAGCAGGTACATCAACCTTACCCAGAGATGGAATATGGAGTGCACGCTTCTGCCCACTCAGGGATCGAGGGGTTGCAGGCAGCACGGGTCTGGCCCTCGGCAGGGAGATGTTGCTCCCCATGGTGACATGTGATGGATGGGGTGGCAGAGCCTCCTCCGCTGGCAGGGGGCTATGCTGATGTGTCGGTGCCTATGGGTGCTCACCTGATGCAAGCCATGAGGGAAAAGATATGGAGGAAAGAATGTCGATTTGTTCTCCCTCCTATTTACTGACCCCATGCCTGACCCGAATACCAAGAAAGAGGGCAAGGACAAGGAGGGGTTCAAGAGACTGAAAGCGGACCGTAAGTGGTCCAGTTGGTTGGCAGCATACTCCATCTGGTTGGGGCTAATGTTGCAGATTTTTCCGCTTTGAGCTGCAGAGCTGGTCAAGTACCAGGATATAGTCCAGCAGGCATTCGACACCAGGCATCCAGGGGCTTGACTTTGCTATGATGAAGCCTTTAGGAAGCGAGCAGCTATAACTCCAGGCTTGAAATGGGATAGGTACGTGCCTGATGGCTGGAGTGTATGAACAGCGTGTCCAGCACCCCTCGGACTGATATCGGGCATGCTTTAATAAAAGGGGGAGTAGCACCCGTAAACGATCCCTTTCAGGCTGAGGGGTGGCGAGCGGCAGCAAAGGCTCCCAACTGTTGGGAATTCAATGGCTTGGGGAATTGTACATAATCCCAGTGTCGATTTCAGCATGTTTGCTCGCACTGTGCCGGAAACCACTCAGTGGCCCATTGCAGCTGTGTCCGGCAGGTTGGCAACTGGAGGGAACTCAGGAAAAGGCCCCAACTCCAGTGCGCCCTGAAGTAATGGTGAGGGTGCTTTGCGATTGCCCTGATCGCAAAGCAGTGGACTATGTAATGGAAGGTTTCAGGGTAGGTTTCAGAATACCAGTGAGTGGATTGACTGTGAGGCAGTGGGTAAGAAATCTGAAATCCAAGGCAGGTATGGAGGTATTAGTGCTGGCCCAGCTCCAAAAAGAAATCAGGGAAGGACGAGTAGTAGGACCATTTTCAGTCCTCCCAATGGAGAACTTGCATGTTTCACCCATAGGCATTGTACCGAAAAAGGCACCAGGTGAGTTTCAACTGATACACCACCTGTCTCACCAAAAGGGGAGTTCAGTCAATGACGCCATACCGGAAGAGCTGTGCTCAGTTCGGTATGCATCATTTGATACTGCAGTCAAACTCGCTAAGGGTTGTAGAGCAGCTGTGTTGCTAGCGAAGTGTGATATAAAATCGGCATTTCGGCTACTGCCTGTTCAATCAGATGATTTTTACCTACTGGGTTTCCAGTTTCAGGGGAAGTTTTACTTTGATAAAGCTATGCCAATGGGGTGCTTGATATTGTGTGCCGCCTTTAAGAAATTCAGCTTCCTACTCGACTGGTTGGTCAGGCAGCATGCTCAGTCAAGCAACCTCCTTCATTACATGGATGATTTTGGGGGGGGGGGGCAGAGCGGGCACCGATTATTGTGGTTACCTGTTGTGAACATTTCAATGTTTAGTGCAGGAGCTAGGAGTACCCTTGCTCTGGAAAAGACTGTAGGTCCTACCATGACCTTGTCATTTCTGGGCATTGAAATGGACATCGTACAGGGTTTGTCTCGCTTGCACAGAGAAAAAATAATCACCTTGTGGGAATATCTGGAGGTGGCCATTACGGCCAGCAAGGTCACAGTTCGACAGCTGCAGTCCCTACTGGGATCACTGAACTTCGCTTGTAGAGTGGTAACACCTGGGAGGGCTTTTCTGTCTCGGCTTTCCGCCAAGGTCTCAAATGGTTTGCCTCCTTACCATCACATCAGAGTAACCAGAGAGATGAAGGACGATTGCAAGACATGGCTCCGTTTTTTAGATAACTTTAACGGAGTCAGTTTCTGGAGGGGCAATCTCCTCTTCGAGGCGGAGCTCCAGGTACAGTCAGATGCTGCTGGTGCTGTTGGTTTTGGGGTATATTTCAGAGGAAGATGGTGTGCTGCACCATGGCCCTGTGAATGGGTGACAGAGGGGGTCACAAGAGATTTGACATTCTTGGAATTTTTCCCTATCATACTGGCGGTGCAATTGTGGGTGTCTGCATTTGCAAACAAGACAGTGGTATTTTGGTGTGACAACTTAGTGGTGGTTCACGTCATAAATTCCATGTCTTCAAAATCCACGAGGGTAATGCAGTGGGTCAGGAAATTTGGACTGCAATATCTAATGTTTAACATCATGTTTACATCAAAGCATGTCCCCGGAGTTAATAACGGCATAGCCGATGCACGCTCTTGTCTCCAGATGGACCATTTCCACCAGTTGGCACCAGAGGTGGCTGTTGAGTCAGAAGCATTGCCTCCAGATGCATGCAACCTTGGATTGTAGACCTATTCCGGATGGTTCAGGGATCATTAGCGAGGTCTACCTGCCTGTCTTACAGGAGGGCATTTTAGGAATTCCAGGCATTTAGGGCCAGTCATGGATGGCCTGCAAGCTTTCCTATCCCCGAGCTCCATGCCATTAGGTTTGCCATCGCCCTTAGGTAATGGGGTCTTATACCAGGCACCATTGCTAGCAGGGTGTCGGCTATTACCTTCTTTAGTAAATTAGTGGGCCAGCCCTCCCCTCAACCCCCCGGGATGGTGGTTTGTTTAATGCACAGACTTATAGAGAGCTGGTCCCGAGAGAGGGGTCCTACCCGCGATGCACGGCTGCCCATAACAGCATCCTTCCTTGGCAGTTTGGATGCCACACTAGCCCTGGTCTGTTTTAACCAGAGTGAGGCATGTCTTTTTAGTGTGTCATTTAAGCTGACTTTCTATGGTGCTTTTCGGGTAAGTGAGCTGGTTGCCGAATACTGTAGGTCCACGTCCGATAGATTAGTCAGAGCCCAGGATGTTCAAGTTCAGGATGATCTGATACAAATTATTCTTCGTTACTCCAAAACCAACCAAAGAAGTAAAGGCCACCTAATTACCCTCTGTAAGGCAGGGTCCCCATTCCTCTGCCCTGTCGCAACAGTGCACAGATACCTGCATATCCGACCCGGCATCCCGTTTAATTTTTGATACATGCTGATGGTTCCCTTCTCACCAGATGCCAGTTCACTGCAGTAATGCATAGGTGCCTAGGTCAGAACCACTTGCTAAGCCACAGATGTGGTTCCCACTCGTTTAGAATTGGAGCAGCCAGTTTAGCCGTGGCCAAAGGTTTCTCAGAGTCCCGCATTGTTATTGTTGCAGGATGGAAGGTTTCCAGGCCATGTAAGCTGGTGTGGATCATGGGCCACAGCATCATACACTGGGCCACCAAGGCAGCAGGAAGATCCCATTGGGGCACGCAGCTTGGGCTGGGTGAAATGGCAGAGATAGTGTGGTGAGCCAGGAGTGGCATGCGTTGGAAACAGCTCATGCCCCTCTTACATAGGATAGCTAGTCGCCGACATCCTCAGTTTATTGTTGTTCATCTGGGGGAGAATAATCTACCCAACCCCCCTGGGTTGTAGTTAGGATTAAATGGGATTGGGTGGAGGCACAAAAACTTTTGCCTCGTACAAGGTTCATCTGGACGCACATGATAGAGAGGATCAGATGGCATGATGCAGTCTTACCAGGGAAGGTTGATAGAGTCAGAAAGAATATTAATAAGGAAGTAGACAAGCTAGTGTTGGCCGGGCGTGGTGTCTGCATCGTGCACAAGGAGATTCGGTTCTCGAAGCCCGAGCTTTATTGGGATCACAGAGTGCGCCTGTCAGACATGGGAGTCCAGATTTATCTGGGAGTACTGAAGGAGAAATTAGTGCAATTGTTGGATAAGAGGGAAGATATTGGGAGTGAAACCAGTCAAACATAGGCTGGCGGTTTGCTGTGGCAGGAGTCCAGGTAGTTGGTTTAACAGCTGTTAGGGGTGTGAAGAAAAACATCTCCATAAGAGACAGGGCCAAGTGCGAACCAAGAACAGGGGCAGCCACGTTCGGTGCAAGGCCCAGGATGTGGGGGAGGAGCAACTCAGTCAAGGACAGGGGCGGTCCTGGCTGGTGGGGCCCTCACTTTCCAGTCTCCTTTGGGTTGTTACAGGGTGAAAACCTTATTGACCAGCAGTGCAGCTGGGGGTGAGAGCAACCTAGGATAGTTAAGTAGGGATGAGTGAACATGGTTCAGAAGTTCAGAGTTCAGTCCGAACTCAGTCTGTTTGGACGATCGAACCCAAACCCAAATCCGAACACAAACTGTCCGAACTGAACTAGATTCGAACATCGAAATGACCGAACAGTTCGGTCAGTTCGGATCGCGTTCAGGTGAGTTCGGGTGGCAAAAACATGTCAATGGAAGGCAAAACGTGACAAGGAGGGGTAGTCAGCTGAGGACCAGACTTCCAGGCACCAGGAGTGGAGAGACATGGAGTAGCAGCCAGCCTGCCCAATCACCATCCCTTTTCACCTCAGTCCACTGGCTTTGCAATCTGCGATCGGCCACGGGCTAGGCTGCACGGAACCAATTGGTCTTGCGGTGAGGCTGGTGCAGCAAGAAACAAAACTGATTGCCTCCCCCCTTCCCAACACCTTCTGAGCTATTCACTGTTCCTGAATAGCAGGCATATCAGAAGGCTTCCTCTCTCCCAGCAGTTTTTGTTCCTTCATATTCTTATTCCATTGCCATCCTCCTGTTTCACCCATCCAATCCATTTACCTCCATATTATTATTTATTTAGATTATATTAGATAGCTTTAGGTGTTGTTTTTTTATTTTACCCCTCCCTTTGTTCAATCTTCCTTACTTCCACTCCCCTCCATTGAATCCTTTCCCTCTCCCATATATTCCCTGATTCCCTTCCCCTGTTTTAAATGTTGGATTTATTTAGAGTAGCATTATTATTAGATTGATTTTCATTTCAGTTTTGTACCCCTCCCTGTGTTCTTTGTGTTTCCCCTGTGTAATATTGTATATACAAATCGATATATACTTGTCGCTAAATCTAAGCGCCACTACTCCATTCTTGTCCTCCTTGATCACTCTGCTGCCTTTGACACTATCGACCACTTGCTTCTATTGGGCTCACTTTACTCTTTGGGCTTCCGCGGCTCTGTCCTTGACTGGTTCTCCTCCTACCCCTCTGACCGTTCCTTTAATGTCTTGCTCCCCAAGTTGAGCTCCTCCTCCCTCCCCCTTTCGGTTGGGGTCCCCCAAGACTCTGTCCTTGGCCCTCTCCTCTTCTCTATTTACACCCTGTCCCTTGGCAAAATTATTGTATCCCATGGATTCCAATACCATCTCTACCCTGATGACACCCAACTCTATCTTTCTACCCCCTCTCTCTCCTCTTCTGTCCACTCACGCCTCGTCAACTGCCTCTCTGATATCTCTGCCTGGATGTCCTGACGTCAACTCAAGCTCAACATGGCCAAGACCG
>QEPC01009840.1:234688-252589 GCA_003113815.1 Sphenodon punctatus | reverse complement strand
CCCCCCCCGCACCGCTCTGTGCGGCAGATTGGGAGGGGGAGCAACAGCGGCTGGAAAGCAGCTGAGGCTGGCAGCGTGCTGTTTGAATGGAAGAGGGATCACAACACCATGCCACCAGCCTTGTCCCTGACTCCATGTGCGTCTGAGGCAGGGAGCAGAGCGCATGTGCACTGGTTCCTGCCTCAGTCGCCCGGCCCGAAGCTTCTCATCTGGGCATTTGCATAAAGCGCCTAGGCAAGAGATTCCATTGTGCCCATTAAGTGCAATGGAAAAGGCTAGCCCCTCCCTCCACAGCACGTCCTATGCGTGCTGTGGACTGAGGGGCTCAGCTGCCCAAATCGTGTTTGCAATAGAAAACATGGTTTGGTGGCTGAGCAGCTCAACCTTTTTGTTCCTTCCGGGACCTACTTTCAGAATGGCTCTGAGAGTGGGTCCCAGAAGGGAGATCACGGACAGCAGCAGCAGCCTCTGAAGCAGAAGTCAGAGGCTGCTGCTGCTGTCAGAAGTGGCCGCGCGTTTTTTTTGTTTTTTGTTTTTTTAACTAGCAGCGGTGGGGGTCCCCCAGGGCGCTAGAGGGGCAGTGGCCCAAATTGCCTGGGGGGGGGGAGCCGCCACTGACTGTTCCTGAACAGCAGGCATTTCAGAAGGCTCCCTCTCTCCCAGAAGTTTTTGTTCCTTCCTATTCCTAATCCATTGCCATCCTCCTTCTATTTCACCCATCCAACCCATTTACCTCTATATTATCATTTATTTAGATTATATTAGATAGATTTAGATTTGCTTGGGTGACTGTTAAGTATTAGGAGTTGGGTGCAGAGTGAGTGTGAGTATTCCTTGGTCCTATCCTTGGTTTCCCTTGATCCTGGTGTGAGAGCCCTGTTCCCCCCTCCTGGGTCGTCCCCCTGGGATCCAAAGGCCCTATTCCCTGCTGAACCACCACTGATCCTCACCCCCACCTTGGTCCTGTATACTTGGGTGCGTGCGAACCATAGAGTGGACAGTACTCAGGTCACCAGTCCCTGTGATGAGCTTCGGCGAGGGATAGCTCTTGCAGCTTATACCCAACGCCACTATAAGACCCTGAGGGACCTTTTTCTGCAGCTGTATTGCCCTAGTGCTTGGAGTGTGCCTGATTGTTTCCCCTCTGACTCTTGACCCTTTCCCTAATCCTAACAATTCCATTTAGTTCAATAGGTTTTAGAATAGTTAATAGCAGTTAGATTTAGTATATATATATGGCTGTTTCTTGATGTGGTGGAAAGACACACCTCTGGGTGAGGAATGATGGCCCCGGACCCATACAGGCATGGAGGGATGTGGCCAATATGTATCTAGAAGCTGCCACTCTAGTCCCAGAACCTACCGTCATGGGTCTGGGGCCATCATTACTCGCACAGAGGCGCTGTCATTCCACCGTATGAAGTAACAGCCACTCCAGCCCCAGGACCTGCCGTAAGGGTTCTGGGGCCAAGTTACAGGCTGGGAGGACTGTGGCCAATATACAGATGCTGCCACTCTAGACCCAGGACCCACCATCATGGGTCTGGGGCCATCATTTCATGCACAGAGAGCCTTTTTCCAAACGCCCTAACCAAACTGCAATCTGTTCGCCCATCCCTATACTTAAGTGTTATAGGGCGGTACTGAGAGACATCAGGACATCCCCTTTTATTAATGGTTAGTAAGTTAGAACCTGGATCTGGAGTGTGAGACTCCTTCTGACCTAAATTTCTAATTCAATAAAGTTTGTGACCTTTCAAATCCATATCTGCATGCTTGTCTTCTTTGGGGCGGGGGGGCAAATACACTCCACCGCCATGCACACACACATCTCCCAACATTCCAAGTGAATAAAAAGGGACAGAGGCTCTCCTGCTATCATTCAATTTAGGGCAAAACCACATGTGACGGTGGTACACCATCGTCATGACCTGTTCTGGGGTAGAAATCCATGGGGGACACGGTCCAGACTGTGTCATGGCACCAACCATATGTGTCCATGGTTGGGATGCCATCAAACATGCCCTCCCCCCCTGAGATCTTGGCTCAGGACATTATACATCAGGAGGAATTGGCGGCTGTCACCAACTCACCGCATTTGGTGGGATATAGATTGGTTGCCCCGCAGATGGGCAGTATGGCTCGCTACTTGACAACTTCTGCCACTTTCAGGAAAAAACTTTTGTTCCCTAGTGCTAGATTTATTGCTTTACCGACTAATGTGCTGTCAGGGCAATTTCAGGGGGTTCCCTATGGGAATAGGTTATGCCCTTTTGACTCTTTAGCCACTGAATCAGTGTAGCATGTATTGTTTGAATATAGGCTCTATGACATCCCCGTGCCAAATTTTTGCAACTGTTTATCAATAAATTCCCTGGGGCCACTGAAGAATTTCTTATGCATCTAGCACTAAGTGATGCTCAGCCGGAGGTAACCACCAGTATTATGTGTTTTTTAGTGCAAGCCTTCGGGCTGAGGGAAAGGTTTTTGCAATCTAAGCCTCTGTCCAATAGTGGTTTGGTCGAATAACCATTTTTATACTTATTTTATACTGGTATTGGTGGATGGGCGGGGGTGTTATTTCCAGTTATTTCCTTTTATTTGGGATTTAAGTCATTATGTAACGTTGGAGGTGTAATTTGTTTGCTTATATGTCCATTTTATGTGTTGTCTATGTTAACAATGGTCTACGGCCACATTTAATAAATTTAACTTAATACCCCCCCCCCCCTACCATCTGCACTGCCCGGGGAGGCTGCAATAAACGTGTTGGCAGCCAACTCTGCCACCATACTGCTCCCAGTGCCCCTCTCCCTCCATTACAGGTAGCCATGATGGCCAATGATGGCCATCCATTCTGGCTGTCCATGGGTGATCCCAATCTGGGCCGGGTCATGGCAGGCCAGAATAGATCTACTAGCTCACTGTAGTGCACTCTGGCTTGGTTGCACGGGTTTTACCCTGGGCTGTGACTTTGGGTTTTTTCCGAGGTCAGAACCCAGGCTAGCTGCTGACATGGCCTGGGGCAATCCCGGGCCAACATTTGGCAGTGCTAAAACAGACATGGTGGTAGCCCATAGGCCAAAGCAGGCCACAGAGGGCCTAAGTGGGTTTTTACCCTTTTTTTCTTGTTATACCATCATCTCCCCATTGTCCTTTCAAAAGTTTTTCCTAGGACAGATCCAGGAATGAGGTGTCTGAGGAGGACTGAATACTGATCATTTTGTCTCTCCTGAAAGAGGGACTACTGGGAGGGATGCACACACACAAAACCAGTCCCTCCCATACACATGAACAGTGAAGTTATTCCTCTTATTCTGTTACTGTTCATATTTTCTATTCAATATCCAGCCAAAAGCTGTTAAACTTGAAAAAGATGTATCCTCTTAGCTTGTATTTCCTGCAAGGCCTTTATGGAAACATTTTGATTACAAAAGCAGTGGTGTCTAAAGGTTTGTGTTTTCTGTGAATTTTTTAAACCCAGGGGGTTTGTGATCCTTCCTAGGGTGCTAATCTATTTTGTGCATGGTACTGAATCTTGAAGTATGAAACGTGTATTCAATGTTAGTGAGAAACAATAATAAAACATGCATTTTTATTGGTCAAGAAACAATGCACAATGGTTTCTCTTGGTGATCTTGACTTGACATTTTTGCCCTATTATTTCTCTCTTCAAATGCCATCATGTGCTGTTCTGAAAGATGAGATATTTGGAATGATGTAGAGCAGATCTGATTACATTGTCACGTTGGGACAAATGGAAACCTTGATTTCTGTGCACTTTCCTCTATCTCATTTACGCTGGGTTGCAATTGTAATGACAGGGACATGCACCAATGTTGGAGAGGAGAACTGTGACGTTGCTGCCGCTGTAACGTCTACTTAAGTGAGTCACACTGGTTCCAAGTTCTGGTGATCCTATCCCATGCAGGCCTGCGGTGAGGTGCTGGGAGAGAGACCAAGATAAAATGAGCAATATAATCATTCCGCCTAGGTGATGAGCAGGAGCCTAGCGCTGGGAAATCTCTAACCCAATCTCTAAATGCTGTGCTAGAACTTCAAACAAGCCACACTGGAACCTAGGCCAGACTGTAGATAGAAAATATATTGGCTATGTCTGAAACCAAACTCCACATTTCTGCTTTACTTCTTCTGGAGTCTCAAACTTGGGTTTGTCAAGCAATCATTTCTGGCACACAAACACAGAAAGACACTTGGTTAATAAAACTAGCGCTGGAGAGCCTTTTCCTTCCCACAGGTCGCTTTGTAAATTAGTACAAGCTCCATGGACTGGATAGAAGTTGGGGTGAGTGGGTGCTCAGAATACGGGAAGGACGGGTGGACAATTCATTTTTGTTGTTTTAATTGCTAAAACAAATGAAACCCTATTTGTTTTAGTAATTAAAATATGGAAAGGGAGGAATAAACAAATGATTATCATTTGCTTTCATCAATTTTTCTGTTAAATTTTAAATAATAATCGTAATAATTAATAATAATAAAACCCAGTGCATGGGCAAAATGGCCACTGAGGCCGTTCTGTGTTTGTGCACCCTTTCACAAAATGGCTCTGACAGTGCTGGTATCATTTTGGGAAAAGGCATGCCTTTGTGGCCATTTTGAGTGTGCACTGATTTTTTAATAAAATGTTATTTTAAATTTTAAAATAATTTGAAAATCACTGTGCATGCTCAAAATGGCTGCCGGCCCAGCGACGTCGGCACCATTTTGGAAAAGGGCTCGCAGATGCAAATGTGGGGGGGGGAGGGAACCCATGGTCTAGCAAGCAGCCATTATGTGAATGCACAGTGATTTTCAAATTAATTTTTAATAAAATAAAATAAAATGAAAATGGTAGGGTTGTGTATGACCCCCCCCACAAAAAAAACAACAACAATGGAGGGATTTTTGTAAACAAAAATGAAAATGAAAATGAAAATGGTAAGGGTTGCCTTTGCACACCACTAGGATGGGTCCAGATAAGAATGTGGATTTATACCATGGATCAATCTCCTTTCCTTAAATGCATACCCTCGTCTCTGCTCCCTTCTTCTCAGCTCCCTCATTCAATGCTTAAGGATAAGGACTGGATCCAGGGGTCTGATTCAGGAACTGGAAAGGGGCCAAGTAAAAAATGCATGAGAGGTAAATTACTGACTACAACCTGCATAATCAGCTTTTATTTTCATTTTTCAGGTTATACTTATATACTATTGTAATTACAAGCAATAGCAAGATTTCAGAAAACACATATTAATAAGGCTGATTTGCTTAATACCGAACTCGGTATATTTCTGCCTCCAGTTTCCTGATTGGCTAGGTGCCTGCCTCAATTTTTCTGACACAGTATAGTCTTAAAGGGAACACCCCACCTTTCCCCTACAGATACTGTTTACTTCCCGGTGGTGGGGGTGTGGGGAGGACAGTGTGTGATACTGGGTGAAAACAGATGTGACGATGGCATGTGCAGCCTCCACTATTTGTGGTGGCGGGGAGGGCTGTTGTTCACAGAAGCAGCCCTCTCTCCCTGGAACCGAGTCATGGGGGCTGATGTCACTGGTCCTTCCACACCTTGGGTTGGCCAAGGAGCTGTCTACTTGGGACAGGACTCCTGGGCCCCAGCTTCTCAGCCAGATTGGATGCCTGGGAAGAGCTGCTGCCAACTAGCAAATGGGGGGGGGGGGGAACCCAGAAGGTTGCTCTCACCCAGCTAGAAGGTTTGTGTCAAACAGTTGATAGGGGGTGCTCCTGGGGCGGGGGGGCGCATCTGCTGTTTGGTGTGTGCACTTGGGTTGGGTGAGGGTGTGCCTCCGTGCCCCATCACCTGTTCAGTGTGCACATCTGGCCCCGCTGAACGGCTGATGGGGGGGTTGGAGCAGCACACGCACCTGGCCCTGTTAAACAGCTGATTGTGGGACCTGGAGGACTGTGCACACCTCCCCCCATCAGCTGTTCAATAGGGCTGGATGTGTACACTCTTCCAGGTGCCCCAATCAGCTGTTCAGTGGGACTGGGGTGAGTGTGTTCCTCTGGGCCTGATTCTCTGACCTCGCCTCGTGGCAGCGGTGGGCAGGCCCATAATAGACAGGAAAGAGATCATCAGTCCAGTTTTGTCTGATTGGCCAGGCCTTTCCATGGGGTGTGTCTCCAACTGCCCCTTCTCCACGCATACCATAGTGGCTGGCAGCCCACCATGGGATGGTAGTCGGTGAACATCTGATGGCAACAAACCAGACATGCAGGAGAGTCCCAGGTTAAGGTGGGCTATCATGGGGAAAAACAGGCTACTGTTGTGTTTGTTTTCAACCACTGGGAGAGGGAAAAAAGGGCAAGTAAAGGAAAGTGTGAGCAGGAGATAGTGCCAATTTCCTGCTCATGGCACACAGCACCCCTTCTACCAGCTTGGAGAGGGTCAGAGGGCAAGGTGGAGAGGAAGTTCAGGCCACCCCCTCTCCATTGTCAACTCCGGTTAGTCTCCTGATCCTATAGGGCTTGTCATTTTCACTGAAAAGAACTGCTTCATTTCCCTGCCCGATCAGCTGCCAAGAGAAATTACATTATGTAAGGCTAATAAAAACCCACATACTCATTCCTTATTACTATTCTTGAGACTCCTTACCTTATTAGCGGCCTCAGGAACTGAACTGGAGTCTCTTGAGCGGCCTCAGGAGCTGAACTGGAATCTCTTGTGTGAGCTGCGATCACCAAACCTTATTGGTTTTTAATCTGGATCATTTGTCCATCTCTAACTAGCAGACAGAAGTATTTCTTATGGAAAGCAAAAGAGAGGGATGTAAAATAGTAGTGATGTTAAAGTGAACAACATGATTCAAAGCCCCCTTCTCCTAGCACTCCAAGTAACACAGTGCTGTAGAGAGAATTTATAGCAGCAAAGGGTTCATTTTTATTGCAACTTGGCATTAGTATGAGAATCTGCAAACTTCATGTACATAAAATAACATAAACGGAAAGATACACTTCTAACTTCGATAGACAGTATTTAAATGCTAATATCATTTTTGGTGAACAATATTATTTTTAATGTCAGCGTTCTGCATGCCATTCTGTGGAAACCAAGATGAGAGACAAGGATGAAAAATGCATTGCTAATGCCTTTCTTGTGTGCATTTCCCATGGTTTTCTTTTTTTTATCTGTTTACAGCAATAAATGTTTCATGCATGAAGATTTATGTATGTAAAGGCCTACAAAATAAAGCTGTAAGAATCCCTCATTTCTAGCCTGTTGCCAAGTTATATCTTAATGACTCAATAGCTTGCTAATGCACGATGGAGTCCACCGAATGATAGCATCTTCTGCTGTCCCTGAACTCATTCCATACCCTGTTTGATGACATTTTTTGAGGTAAGGGAAACCAGTAGCGATCCAATAGTCAAATCAGATGCGTCATTCCATAGAAAGTTCTAATGAATTGTAACAGTCCCAGATATTATTGGACTTGCAATTTAATAATCCATCTGTTGAGCAGTCGTTTCTAAAAGAAATGCTCTGTATAAAGGGGAGAATCAGGCTGTGTGGGCAATGGACAAAGGGTGAAAATAAATGAGACAGTAGCCCAGGGGTCACCTGATTGTCAGTTCGATGGCTGTCAGATGTTCTCCCGTTTCTGCCTAGGATGGGGGGCCGCTGCTACCAGATGTGTCATCTGGTGAGCATGCTCCACTCCCCCCCCCCACATTAGGTGTTTGGTGCACTCACCTGGCTCGGGTGAGCACACTCCTCCAGCCCCCCTGACCAGCTGTTTGGGCTGGGGTAAGTGCACGCCTCCAGGCCCTCCAATCAGCTGATGGCGGGCCAGGTGAGCGTGCTCCTCGCCCCCCCCCCCACTTCAGCTGTTTGGCAGCAGCTGCTCCTGGCATCCCCATCCTGCTGCACATCAGGGGACTCCAGGAGACTCCTGTCCCTTGTGGACAGCTCCTCGGCTGACCCATGGTGTGGAGGGACTTGTGATGGCAGCCCTCCTGCCAGGATTCCCCAGGGGAGCTGTCCGCTTGAACTCCCCTCCCCACTGACCCACAATGTGGCAGCTGTGGTGGCCCTCCCTGATGCAGCCAGGGGATTTGACTCACCCTAGTGGCCCTCCCTGGGGCAGCCAGGGGATACAGGGAGAGGGGGCTGGAAAACATTTCATTTGTTTTCACCCAAAGTGAAATTCGAGGAAGCTGTGCATGCATCTGTGTCAATTACAACTTTAGTCTGCTGGGAAGGAGTAGAACTAGCTAGAGAGTTAGTGCTAAGAGTGTGAGAGATGTGCATTGCTGGTATGAGAAATGTAAATAAGATTAGAGTTGCAAGTTCCTGCTGAGAGGTAAATTTCTTTTCCAGAAGCTCTACACACCTTTTCTTTTAAACAGCATCTTTGTTCTTGGTGACTGCCGGCCTGCATCCATCTGCCGCATTTAAACCCTACACCTTGCAAATAATCTCTCCTCGTAGAGCTCAGCTATGACAAATAATGTCATGTTTTCTTGTTCTACAAGTCTAAGGCTTAATCTTACTTTGGCAATGAACCCATGCCCTCTCAGCATGGATTCCTTTTATATTTTTTGTGCAACATAGATGGTAAAATGGGAAAACACAAATTGAAATTTGCAGAATAAACGAAATAGGCCCAGCAACTAGTGCAGTCAGCATGTGAGCAAAACTCAAACGTGCATGCTGCTTTATTTCTGTCTTGTGTACATCTCTGGTTGATGCCTTTCTGTTATAAGCCATGGTGAAAATAGATGACAGGAGAGTTAAGAGCATAGAGTAGTCATGAATGACTGAATCAATGCAGGTAACATTGGTGGCCAGATGTGCCTTTAACCAGGGGCAGTTCTATGGTCTAGTGTAAACTATGTGACCGCCAGGCCACCGTGTTGGAGGGGGGAGGGCAGTCCTCGGACATCTCCATATATGCAGGATTCATGAATAAGCTTAAAATGACAATATGAGAGTGAAAACCAATGGCATAAATTATAGTGCCCCCATCCTCCCCAGCCTGATATGTAGGGAGTTGTGGTGCAAAGAACCTGGGCTTGAACAGTGCCCTTCAGGGGTGGTTTCTTAATTCTGTCACCACCACCACACTGTGGCCAGTGTGGTGTTTTCTAAAGGTTTTTCCTATGTTTCTCAGGCCACACCTCTCCTCTAGACTTAGTCACGGCCTTGTTCCACAGCTCCATCTTCTTGGTTGCTTGCCAGTCTGTATTTAAGACTGCCCTAAAACCTCAGGATGTTGTTCCTTCTTCCTGTTTTCCAGAATCTGTTCCTTGACAGTTGCTGGATCTGCTCTCTCCTACTTTGTTCCTTTTTAGTTGTTCTTGGACCAGATCTGTTTGCCTTGGACTCCATGTTGTATTCAGACTCTCTCTGCTCTAGATGTCTTCTACCTCTGCCTACCTGAGTCTGTCCTACACCATTTCTTCTGCCCTCCACCCTGGCCTTTTTTACATGGACGGGATTGGGTAGGGGGATGGGTGTGCTCGTGCAGTGGGTGGAGGTGGGTGGGTATCCTTTCACATGGACACACACAGCCCTCCACCCACCTCCACCCATGGGGTCTCCTCTTGTTTTCTGGATGACCCCATGGGTGTAGATGGGTGGGTGATGGGTGTAGATGGGTGTGCGCTGGGAGCGTGCATGCACAAACATTCACTGCCCATGGTGTTTACATGAATGCACACCCAGCACACACCTATCTCCTCACCCACTGCCAGCCCATTTACACAGATGCTCCCCCCACCACCACACACCCGCCGGAACACCCAGTGGTGGGTGGGGCCATCCATGTAAAAACAGCCCCTGAAACTGGTCCCTTTGCCCTCTGTTCCATCTTCTGGCCTATGTCACCAAGCATGCCAGCTTGGCTATCTTGATGTGTGTGTTGATCCATGGTCTGTCTTTGATGTCCTGGACCTTGATCATGCATTGATCATCCAGTCCCAATCCTGCACTTCTCTGGACTCTCACCTCTTCCTGCACCCATTCATGGACCCCAATCCTGCACTGACCCTCTAACCCCTATCCTGCACTGACCCTGGACCATGATTCCCAGCACATCTCTGACGTTTTGTGCTATGGCGGGCCTGTGGCAATTCAGAAGGGGGCCCGCCAATGCATGTGGTCCAGCAGTTGAACTGAAATAACATTTGATAACATCTGATCCCAAAGAGCCTGTAATACAAGGGGCACCATCTCAGAAGGACTTATTTTGAACTGAATGTTAAAAAATAGTTATGTTAATAAATTCCTTTGGTGGTGAGTCAGTGTCAGTGTGTGTCCATTTAACATTCCTACACTCCAGGGGGTCCCACACCACCATATTGCATTGGGGCCCAATTTCCCTGGATCCAGCACTGCCTTTAATCATTTGGTTAGATGTTTGTGATCCTTCTTCTCAAAGCTGATTCTCAGGGCTGGCCTTACCACAGGGTGACCTGGGGTGGCTGCCCTAGGCCTTTCTGGGGGCCCCGCAGTGGCCTCTGTTTTCACCAGGACAGGTTGTGAGGGCACCATTCCCTCTCAGTGGAGCCCCAGACATGACCACATTCAGGGCACCACAGAGGTTGTCCCCAAGGGGGAGGGGCCACCAGGGCCCCTGCATTTTATCTTCCTCCTGGGCTCCGAAAATCCTAAGGCCAGCCCTGCTGATGCTCACCATAATTATTTATGTCTTTGAGACTTCGGCTGCAAATTCTTGTAGTATATTCTGCACAGAGGTAACCTTGAAGGGGAAAAAGGGCATCAGCTTGGAAAAGAAAAGATGTATGATCTGGGCTGGTTGCAAGGATCACATTACATGGCCTCCCTACCTGCATTGCTTTGCTATATGCTCACATGTATAATTCACTATGTATTTGTTTTGGGGCTTGGCCCCTGGCTTGAGAAAGATAACCTCTTTCCTGATTTGCCACCACACTGAAAATTAGCAGAGGCATTCAAACTAACCCCGAGATTCACTACCTTGAGGATCTGTCTTACAGAATGTGAGTTTTCCAGAAACAGAGCAGGGCCCTTTTCTTTTTTTGCCTGGGGATAGCAGTGACTGGTGCCTTAGTGTGAGGGAGCTTGCTTTTGTTTTGAGAAGTACCTCATTGTCTCAAGCTGCGTTTGTGTATATGACCTTTGGGTAACTGCCAGGCACATTTATCAATCAGTAAAAAAATATGTAAAAACTATGAGTTTTCATAAAGTGACTCCAGAGAGGAGAAAACTGAAAGTAAAATATCCTGCATAGGGCTGAAGTGAAATTTTGCTGAAGTCAGAAGCATTTGTTTAGGAAAGAGCCAATAGAGATTATCTTATGTTCTCTGTCACAGTGCTGCAGGATGTGATTGTGATGATAACTGGCCAGCCTGGATGTGTAAACTATGTCTCCTTATTGCTGGAATGCTATCCCCAAAGTCCCAGTTATGTCTCTTCTATGCCTGCCTCAGGGCCACCCCCTATGCCCACCTCATAGCCACTACCGATTGGTCTTGTAAAGCTGGAAGCATGCAGTAATTGGCCAGTGAATGTGTCTGTCAGTTTTTTGGGTTGCTCTACATCCTCCCTCCTACAGCCTCCCTCCCCCTGCCATGCCAGGTGCCTGCCTCTGACTGGCACTGCATGTGCTGCTATTTATCTGAATAATGGTCTTCAAAGGGACAATTTCATTTGCTTATAAAATTGGGTCCCTTTATCAAATCATCCTGTAGTTTAGCAGAGATGACAGGGAAGGTATGTAATACATTCCTACCAAATTTCCTGTAAACAGGATGGAATATACAAATGTTACAGCTGGAAATGTATTTTCATGTTAATGTCTTATACCATCAGGACTCTATCCAATCTTTCTGAAAAGTGGCCGGAGTTTTAAGCTTGTGGAGGGACATAATATTCACAGGTTTCATGCAAAATGGATGGAAGATAACTAAGTTGTAGCCATGAATGTGTATGGAGCTTTTCTTAAAATCACAACATTCAATTGCTTCTACAATCGGTTCCCTTTATCTAATCATTTTGGAAATTGGTAGACATAATGCGCCATTGAGAGTATAACCTCCCCAAGTTTCCTCAGAAGTGAATAAGAAACAAAAACGTTATAGCCAGAAATAAGTTTTTCAGTGTTTTTCCTTTATTTCAAAAACAAAATGTTGTTTTCATTTCTATTTTCATTATTATTATTTTTCGTTATTGCAATAACAATAACAAAAATGACAATTTTCATTATCATTATTGTAATAATAAAATTGACATGCACACCCCTGAGAGAACCTGCAAGGCTCACTCCTGCTGCTAGTTCTGTATGTGATCACTTAATGCCTGGCAGCGAGAGACTCCCCTCCTTCTAATAGTACTTGTTTTGTTCCTCTAGCATTCCCTCCCTAATCCCATTCACTCTTCCTCATTTCTATGATCCCTCTGTGTCTTTGTAGTACAGTGTGTCAGTGCAGATGTTTCATTTTTATTTGTATTGTCTCGCTTTTAGTTCAGTGTGTGTACAGTCATTGCCTTGCTCCCAAACTCCTGCTATAGTCCCACCCACACAGGTTCACATGGGGGTTGCAAGCAAGATGTATGCATGCTATTTGCACAGCACGCAGTGTTTTAAATACTTCTGTAATACTATTGGGCGCAATCCTATGTCCCTTGTAAACTGCACCTACATGAGGCACGATGCCCCCACTCTGGTGTGTACATGTGCCACGTGTGCATCAAGCCACGTGGAACAAAGCTGTAACCGATGCTGATGCAACCCCCCAGCCCACATGCACCGCGGCCTAGGGGACGGAGCAGGAGCCATACCTGCTCCATCCCCTGGGCCACGGAGTGTGTAGGCTCAGGAGTGGTATCAGCAAGGGTTGCACCTTTGCCCCGCACAGCTTGCTGCATGCGCAGCACATGCGCACCACCAGAGTGCCCACCAACTGGTCAGTCATTTTACCCTTTGACCATTTTTATATGCACCACATGGAACAAAGCCGTGACCGATGCTGATGCGACTCCCCAGCCCACATGCACCGCAGCCCAGGGGATGGAGCAGGAGCCATGCCTACTCCATCCCCTGGGCCACGGGGTGTGTAGGCTCAGGTTCTGCCACAGTTCAAACATACAGTGCTTGGAAACCCCCATGGGGTGGGGGTGGGGGCTTTAGATGCGTGGGATTTCAGGAGTGAAGAAACAGCAGCACTGCGCAACTCCAAGGGGTTTTGAGACATGGTGTAAATAAGACCTCAAAATTAAGGTCCTAGCACCACATGTTTAAACTGTGGGAGGAATCCCACTCATGTAAAAATGGTTTATGGCTGTGACAGTGTATGCCATGCACTGGTGCAATGCCCGGCCAGGCGGCGGACACACATGTGTGCACATTGGCCCCTGCACATAGCAAGTCACTCAGCACAACAGCCAATGCAAGATCACACAAACTGCAGCCCGGGGGAAGGAGTAGGCATAGCTCCTTCTCCATCCACCCAGCTATGGGGTGTGTGGGCTTTGGGGGGTCGCATCAGCAGGGGTGCACTGTTGTGCCGAACAGCTTGCTGTGTGTGGGGTGCACCGGCTTAAGTACATTGTGCCTCATCTAGGTGCAGTTTAATAGGGCCTCTAGGATTGCATTCCATTCCTGTCCTCCTTGATCTCTCTGCTGCCCTCAATACTGTTGACCACTCACTCTTACTGGATTTCCTTCAGTCCCTTGGCTTTTGTGGCTCTATCCATAACTGGTTCTCCTCCTACCTCTCTGACCGCTCCTTTAATGTGTCTCTCTCCAACTCTGCCTCCTCCTTCCCCCTCTCGGTGTTCCTCAAGGCTCTGTTCTTGGCCTGCTCCTCTTCTCGATCTATACCTCATCCTTAGGCAAACTCACTGCCTCCCATGGTTTCCAATACCACCTCTATGCTGATGACACTCAACTCTATCTCTCTACTCCCTCTCTCTCTCCCTCTGTTCAAGCTCATCTCATCAACTGTCTCTCTGACATCTCTACCTGGATGTCTCAACGTCAACTCAAACTCAACATGGCTAAAACTGAACTCCTTATCTTCCCCCCTCATCCTTCCTCTCCTTCCTCACTGTCAATAACTATTGATGGAGTCACCATCCTGCCTGTCCCCCAAGCCCGTAGCCTAGGCTTCATCTTTGACTCACCCCTTTCTTTTAAACCCTACATTGACTCTGTTGCTAAATCCTGTCGCTTCTCCCTCCATAACATTGCTAAGATTCGCCCTTTTCTCTCTGTCTCGTCTGCCAAAACTCTTGTTCATGCTCTGGTCATCTCTCGCCTCGATTACTGTAACCTCCTTCTCACTGGCCTTCCCCGGTCTCACCTTTCTCCCCTCATCTCTGTCCAAAACTCTGCTGCCAGGGTCATCTACCTCGCCAGTCGCTTCGACCATGTGCAGCCCCTCCTCTCTTCGCTTCACTGGCTTCCCCTTCCTGAACGAATCCTGCACAAGCTCCTAGTCTTCACCTATAAAGCTCTTCACAACCTTGCTCCCCCCTACCTCTCTGCACTTATCGCCCTCCATACTCCAGCCCGTGCACTTCGCTCCTCCTCTGTCCCTTCTCTCACCCTTCCACGCCTTCCCTGCTCCCCTAAGCGCCTTCGTCCCTTCTCACTTGCTGCCCCCCATGCCTGGAACTCCCTCCCTGTCCACATCCGCCTTGCCCCCTCCCTTCATACCTTCAAATCTCTCCTTAAAACTCACCTCTTTCGCTCTGCTCTGTCTGACTCTTTATCCTGCTGAGCCACTATTCCTATACCTACGATCGGTTTACCCTTATCCTTGCAACATGGACCTGCCTGCTGTCATTCTCATCGTAACCAAGCCAAGTACGTGCACTTGAGACCTCGCATCTTCATGAATGTTAGACCCCTTGTCTCTCCCTCTGTTCCCCTTCCTAAGTCTCTCCCCCAGCTCCTGTCTCTCAGATTGTAAGCCCTAGGGGCAGGGACCATGTCTATTTTATTACTTTGTAAAGTGCCAGGTACACTGCTGGCACTATATAAATGTTTGTTTATTATTATTATTATTATTATTATTATTATTATTATTATTAATAATAATAATAATAATAATAATAATAATAATAATAATAATAATTGCACCCTATATATATTATGTATTGCATACTATAATCATATTATATTATAATCATTATTATAACAATTATAGTATAGCACTATATTATGATATAAGTAGATATATATTATCTAATACCTATATAATCTATATTATATAGGATTACAAAGTTGTGTATAAAATATACAATCAAATTGAGAAAGTCCAGAGGGACAGTTGGGACTGGAGCACGCAAGGCAGGAGCAGTTGCACCATCAGACCAGAGAAGAGGGCACGACCAAGGTGTTACCAGCCCACCAGTAAAGATTATATGCACAGCATTCCCCTCCAAGCAGCACTTGCTGGGGAAGGAGGTTGCAGCAGCTTTGGTGCCAGAAGGTGGAGCAGCAAAGCTCCAGCATTCCACTAGGGGCACTTGAGAGAAGGGGAAGCAAAAGGTGGAGCAGGTGATTTTTGAACTCGCACCAGGTGCCAGTAACAGCAGCACCGGTGCTACTGATGTTGGGTGTGGTCTTGGCAGGTCCATCCCTCCTGGTGAGCAGGTTTCCTTTATCAGCAGCAGACCAGGCACACATGGGTATTTTGGGCACATATCCTCTGTCCACAGAGCCCCAAGCAGCCCACTAATTACCCCCTCATCCCCTGTTACCAGCAGGGCACGTTCCCCTTCTCCACATACCCCCCTTGTCAGCAGCATCACGGGCACCTGCCCCCCTTTGCTGGAGGATTTCAGGAGTGAGAGGAGTCTGGTGGGCACCCGTCCTCCTCCTCTTTCTGCCCCCTTGAGGTTTCTCTCCAGCAGGAAGGTGAGGAGTTACACGCTGGAAGTAAGGTGTATGGGAGACTTCATCCAGTTGGAGGATCAGTGACTGACAGAGTGTCTAATCTCTGAAGACATTATCAAGTGTGGGAGGACCTGGTACACCTCTCCAATTCAGGGTGAATGCCCATTTGAAATCCTGCCAGAGGGCAGCAGAGTCAGGCACAGTGGGGTCGAGTGGGTTTCCTGTGTGTAGACCCTCCTCCCCTCAGGGCAAGGGAAAGCAGAGAGCAGAGTCACAGGCCCAGTTTCATTCCTATCTAGCAGTGCCAGGTGACTATGGAAAAGCAGGTGTGGGGCAGCAGCCACAGGCTGTTCCACCCCCTGGAGTTGCTGTAGGAGTGCACCCCCATTCATGCCCACTCCGAGCCCCACCTGGGTCTGGATCAGATGGTTCCAGTGGGTTCCCTGGCCTACAGTCCACCTGTGTGGTGCCCCCTCACACCATAGAGTTGCAGGCATGGGCAACTCTATGGTGTTGCTCAGGCAATGGCTTGAGGGAAGTGGAGTAGCAGCATGCGTCCATGAATCAGATGGACTGCTACTCCCCTTCAGGATGGTGCCCTGGGTTTGGCTAGCCCGCTCCACCATCAGCACTCTGGGATGCTTCAGACTGCCACTGCCTGCTCTGCGTCTGCCCCACCTGCACATCTGGCAGGGCACCTTAAGACAGATGGGCCACCTGGGGTGAAGTGGGTTGGTAGGGGAAGCCCTGGGGCAGCCCATCTGTCTAAAGCACCCTTTGAACTTCTGTAGAGCTTCATCCTAGGATCATCTTCCAACAAAACTGGTTTTCTACTACAGATTTAAAGAAACAACACAAGCTCCTCCTTTCCCGCTAACTTCTACAGGATGCCAAGGTCACAAGTGCCCCGTTTGACAAACATTCCAGGCAAATTTTAGAAAACAACTTTGCCCAGGGCAAATTAGAAATGTTTGCAGGTCTTATTTGTCATTGTCCTGTTTCATCCATATAATACAGTACTGTAATTAATTGCTCGAAATGTGAGCTAGTCCATCATCCAAATGTCCCACACCAGAGGGAGCAAAAAACCAACAACAAAGAATAGGATCTCTCCTTATCCTGTGCACAGTTGGGGCTTAATTTTGTCTTTTTTATACCTACCCTTACCACAGAAATGAGACAAATCAGTAGCACAATTTCAGATTACTCCAGGTAGGTATAATAGTATATCAGTTATGTTTGTACTCGGTAGATATAGCATAGAGAACACACGAGAAATCAGAAATCATACCAAGAAAAAAAAGAAGCTTTTTTGAGAAGACTCTACCATGGATGTGATGTCCTTATGCAGTACAAAAATGTTCGGGTAGATTTCCTATTGTCAACAGGAAATAAGTCCATTCTGCACATGTAGAGGATCCCCTAAGGAGCAGGCTGCACAGCATCCCCTCTAATGGCTGTGTTCTCATGTGTGGAGAGGGAAAGCGTCAGATTTCTTGCTGCCTTGGGCAGCTTTAGGTAACTTGCTTTTTATTTACTGTTTTCAAATGCTGCTTCCAGCAGAGTTCATATGGTGCATCATGGACTCTGAGCTGTGACCAAGCCTCCTTTTTTAAAAGGCCATGCTGGATACTATTATTATGAGTGTCACAAAACACACAGTCATGCAGGGCACTTTGCAGATGTATAAAAACTAGGGATGTGCAATTTGTTTCATTTTTATTAGTTACTAAAAGAAATGGAGTTCCATTCGTTTTAGTAACTAATTTTCTGAAAACTAATGAATAAGCAAAAGACATATGTTTGCTTTCATCCAGTTTTTTGTTTTGTTTTATTTTAATATAAATAATACTATATATCTATATCTATCTCCTCTATCTATATATTGGGTGAAAACAGACATGATGCTAACCACCCTTTAACCACCCTTGGTGGTTATTTATGCATGTTGCAGGGCTCCATAGGGCACCAATACAGCCCTGCAACATGCATAAATAACCACCAAGGGTGGTTAAAGGGTGGTTAGCGTCATGTCTGTTTTCACCCA
>QEPC01009840.1:209132-234588 GCA_003113815.1 Sphenodon punctatus | reverse complement strand
CTTAGTAGTAATCAACACCTTGGAGATTGTTTCTAGATTAAAATAAACTACTTTATTGAGAAGTACATTGTGATAGGAAAGGCCTATACCTAGTCTTAATAGCTAGCTGCCACCAGCATGGTGGCTGGTCATGTTGAAGGTCAGAGAGAGAATTTAGGAATGGTGAAAGGTCAGGAAGAAGGAGGAAGTCCAGTGGAGCTTCCTGGACACATTCCACCTGGAAGGGGGCTTAGAAGCAGAGATCAGGAAAGGTAAAGTGACACTAACACTAACTCACTATCTCTACTTCCAAATGCCCCTAGTGGTCATTAGGGTTTGTTGGTGGAAAAGGTGATGTCATCTGGAGCTGTTTTTCCAACAAAAGAGAGGGACGGGGGAATGAAACATAAGACTAGTAAAACTCCCAACCAAATCAAATGTTCCTCTTCTTCATTTTTGGTATGGTTTTAAAATCCCTGCTTTGTGTGTATTTGACTTTTTAAAATCTTAACTATTTAGCTGTTTCCCTCTCAGGGTCCACTTTGAAAATTAGTACTCGGGAGTAGGGGTGCTTTAGGGGTGTGGTCAGGAAGAGGAGGGTCCAGATCCTGGAAAGATGCCATAGATCTGTCCATTATCCTTCTGTGCATGCTCTTATCTCTGTCCCTTACCTTGAGCTCAGTTTTTCAGTATTTGGAGGTAGGAACTGGATCCAGGGCACAGATCTAAGAACTAACTGGAAACAGACCACATACAAACTAGCTGTGGGCTGCATATGGCCCCTTGGTTTGCAGTTCCCCACCCCTGATTTATGCCATATGGTTACAATGGATTATTGATTGTTTCATTCTACCAACAGGGACATGAATTAATCTTGGCAGAATTATATAGGCAATCACCTGAGCAACCTTGCATTAAACCTTCACTGCAAGAAGACCTACACTTTTCTTTCATGGCATTTCCAAAATGACGTGGCTGCAAACTGACTTTTGACACTAAGTCATTGAAGGATTCTTGTCCACAACTCAATTAACACTTGGCTAACCTGCATCTAAAATGGCTCAAAATAATCCAAATGTATCAAAAAAGGCACTGAGGTAGTTAGTGAAAGCATCATGCAGTTTATACATAGTCCATGGCTGAAACAGTGTTTTAAGTGCACAAAAAAATTCTTATATTTCATCCTTGAATTTTATGGGAGACATTGCTTATCGAGCCAAGATGTCTAGGCTGCTTAGTGCATATTATACACCCACATTTTTCTCACTAATCATGCAAAAAGATAGTGGGTAAAAATCAGCCATATTTCTATTTTAGTAAAATTATTGGAGTAAAACATAATCCCACTTCATTAATCTCTCCCTCCCCCCATCCTAAATTATCTATCATCATCAGTATTCACAGTTCATTTTAATTATAAGTATCTTCCATTTTAACTCCATGCAAAATATTTGGATGATAAATGCATGATATTTTAAATTGATATTTCCCATAACACTCATAGGTACATGTATTTTCATGGCTACCACCAGTATTTTTCTTAGCAGGAGTATAGAAAAATAGCATCTAAAATCTTTACAAATCTTTTTCAGCTGGGATGTCTCTGTGGTGGGTGTGAACAGCTCTGCACTGAGCTCTTGTGGGGCTCCACCAGGCCTGGGGGACAGACCAGTTGCTGCACTGAATCCTCCTGAGCATGAAGAGTAGGGAGAAAGTCTAGTGGGCTGAGAGAAACATCATCGTGCTGAGGCTGAAGAAGGCAAGTTGGTAACTGGTGTTATAGTTCTTACTAGGGCTGTGCGAACAGAATGCTGTTTGGACGTTCGGTCCTAAATCTTATTTCGGCTTCATGGGTTCGGTCCTGTGGAGTTCAGTCCCCCCCCCCTGAACGTTTGGAAAATTGGGTCCCGCCTGGAGGACTGGGGTGCTCCAGGTGGGCCTGTGAGGGCATGGCAGGCTTTTGGAGATACAGCAGCAGCAGCAGCAGCAGAGACCGGGAAGGCTTTGGTCTTGGCATCACAGGTTGCCTAGGCAGGCAGGCTCAGTGCTTGACCCCTGGGAGTGCATGTGGTGCCATGGCTGGCCATCTGAGACCCAGCAACAGCAGCAGCAGCAGTGGCTGGGAAGGCTTGGGGCTTGATGGCTGGCCTGGCAACCCTACTTGGCCAGGCACTGCAGGCTGCCAGGCATCGGTGGAGCAGCAACAGACATTGATTTGCCTAGTAGCAGAACCCATGGTGCAGCAGCGGCAGCAGCAACAGACAGGCAGCATGGTAAGTCAAATCAAACTTTATTGTACTGGCCAAAGTGGCCATTAGGCCATGACAAATTGTCAACACAAAATATACAAAATATAAACACCACAATACAAAGCAAAACATTTTGTTTGAATACAAGCCTTCAATAAAACTTAAACTCAAATACAAAATTTGTTATACTTCTTTATGTATTACTCAACTCACCCGTCAGCCTAAGGCAGGGGTCAGAATTCATAATTCATTATTCATGTCAGCTCGGGCTTGATCTATCAAAACTAATTTCCTTTTCCTAGCGATTTCCATTGTATAGGCGAAACGTGCTAATATTTTTGAGAGCTGGGGATTTCTATCGGCCAACAAGAATTCAATTTTTTCCCCATCGGTTAGGTTTAGGGGCATTTTCATCCTACCCCACAACCTAGATGCAAATGTGAGTACAAGGGACATTCTAAAAGGTAATGAGTGAGATCCTCAATACCTAAGGAACAGCATGGGCAGGTCCTGTCCGCATACGGGACCCCCCGGAACCTCCCCTCCAGCACTGCTGATGGCATGATCTGTAAGCGCAGGGCGAAAAATGCCCTTTTGTGCTGGAAGGGCAGATCATCCTTTATATAACTTGCCCCCTTACCATCTGGGATCAAATGCTGGTAGCAGGGGGATGATTTTATTGAGGGCACTAAAGCCCTAGAGGTTTGCCCATCAATGTCTTTTATCCTGGCTTTCACAAGTGATTTGGCCTCTTTAAATGGAAACCCCTTCAAAAAGCAATAGGGCAAACCAAGTTTATCAAAACTGCTTTTAATCTTTCCCCACCAGGATGACCCACAAGGGCCACAATTCAGTTTTTCCCTTAAACAGATTCCCGCAAAATCATCATCCGGCGCACCACTAATTTTTAACAAATTCACCAAAGCAGTCTCCAAGAGGTAAGATTCTAGGGAGGACATCCCTAGCTCAAGTCGTAGAAGGACTGCCGGAGTTGAATTGGGGACCTGGATTAATCTTCTCAAAAAATTATGAAAAACTGGCTCTAAAGTTTTGAACATATTAGAAGAGTGACCCCATAGCAAAACCCCATATCTTATTTTAGCAATAATCTTTGCTTTGAAGACTTTTAGCGCTGGTTCAAACCTCTGCCCTCCTTTTGTTACAAAAAAATTATTTAATGCTTCCACTGGACCTATTATACTTTTCTTCAATGATTGGATATGTGGTGTCCAGGAACCATTATGTGAAAATACTAATCCCAGATAACTAAAATTTGCCAGGCTTCCTGCTTAAACTTCTGTTTAAACACCAGAACTTTTGTTTTCTTGTAGTTAATATATAAATTCTGCAGATTGCATTCCCTTGAGAAATCCTTCAGCAAGCGTCTCAGGCCAAGCCCTGAAGTGGACAACAAAACTGTATCATCCGCATACATTATTAGAGATATTCTCCGCAGCCCAAGTTTGGGGGCCATGTACTCCCCATCATCCCGCAGGTTCACTATTAGATCGTTTACATAGAGGTTAAATAGCAAAGGTGCCAAAAGGCACCCCTGCCTAACCCCTCTCATGGCCTTGATCTCATTAGAGAACCCAAATTGTTGAGGCGAACCCTCATACCTGTATCGGTATACAGTGATCTAATTAACATCAAGTGTCTTCCATCTATATTTAACCTAGTCAGTTTTTCCTACAGTTTTTCTCGATTAATTAAGTCAAATATGGATGAAAAGTCCACGAAAACAGCGAATAGACCCACACCCCTTGCTTTGTACTTTTCTACAAGGTGGGCTAGCAGAAAACAGTGATCCACTGTGCTCTTATTCGGAAGGAAACCTATTTGTTCTGATGCTATAATTTGATTTTGACTGACCCAAAGCTGTAATTTATTTAATAGGCTCCTAGAGTATAGTTTTGAAATAATAGGGGGCAGGCTAATGGGATGATAATTTTTTGTGTCAGACCTATCCCCCTTCTTGAATATTGGAACTATTACTGCTGTTTTCCAAAATTGCGGCACCAGGCCCACACCATTGATCAAAGTGAACAAATTAGCCAAGGCCCTGACCCACCATCCTGGCATCTCTGTAAATAGCTCTGGGGGGATAAAGTCTTCCCCTGGGGCTTTACCCATTTTTAGTAATTGTATCACCTCGAGGACCTCCAGCTCGTTTACTGGATCCCACTCCAGAAGGGCAAGGGTTTCCTCATTGGCGGGGTTTCCAAGGGGGACTGAGGCACTGAAAATCTCTCCAAAATGCAGTTCCCATTTATCACTACTTATTCTTGGGGCCATTTGTATACGTGGACCATCTAAGGGCCCATTTAACATTTTCCAAAATGCTCTTTCATCATGTTTTTCCAGAACTACAAGCATCAGATTCCATTTTTTTTCAAAAAAACCCCTCCTTTTCTCTTTCAGCAAAAGCTTATAAGTACGATATTTAGCCCTATATTGGTCCAAATTCTATTATAATTTGCCTTAAGGGTACACAACCGTCTATGCAACTCCGCTAGATGGTTTACACAGTCTGTATCCCACCACCCGCTTACAACCCCCCTATTACTCCTTAATGAAGGTACTTTCGAGAGGATTGGTTTTAACAATATAAACAGCTCTTCTATGGCTGAAACTGCAGCACCCAGATCTAAAGATATTTTGAGACAAGCCCGCAGGTTCTTTGCACGCAGTGAGGTCAAGGCATCAATTACTTCTACAACCAGAATTTTAGACCAATGCCGACGAATAGTTCCCACCTCTGGGGTCAAGTCCACTGGGGGCAATGTCACATTAGTGGGGCAGCTTACTATCTCATTCAATACCACACAGATAGGAAAGTGGTCACTCTCCACTCTATCTCCTACTACGAAAGAATCAATAAACTTGAGTAAAGTAGGAGAAACCAAAGCGTAGTCTATCGTGCTGCCTCCATTAAGAAAGGGGAAGGTTATCTCGTCAGGAGTATCACCATAATAATTTCCATTCAAGATATATAATTCATTTTCAAGAATGAATTCGAACAGCAATTTCCCTTCCCTATTGACTTTCTGATCCCTAGAGATCCGGCATTCTTTCCAGTCCTCTTCAGAGGTAAGAAGGTTAGCTTGGTGTAAATCCTTCCACAAACACAAATTTGAAGGGCCCAATCTGGCGTTAAAATCGCCCAATACTAACAGGTCTATATTCCTGCAATCTTCTTTCTTTAGCGCCAGGAATTTTTTAAACTGTGGCCATAAATCCCCTTTAGAACTAGGAGGTGGCAAATAGATATTTACTAATAGAAACAGAGAATTCATCCCTGGGATATAACAGTCCAGCAGAATGGCATTATTCGCAAACATTCCCATTAGCCTAATATCCGCCTGTAGTCTATTAGCAACAAAAATCCCAACACCACCGGCAAGTCGGCCTCTGACATGAGACCACCTTGCTGGGAGAAATCAACTCTGGTAGCCCTCCAAACAAAATTGTACCTCATCTGTGAGCCAGTGTTCCTGAAGGCAAATTATATCATATATTCTTAAATGATTAATAAAGTCAGGATCCAGGATTTTATTTGTCCAGTCAGCTATGTTCCATGACCCTATCCTTTTACAGGAAAGAGTCTCTACAAGTGGGATACAGCATGCGTCACGTCAAAGCTCCTTAGTTGGACGCTTATCTGCTTGCCCATATTCCCCACTAAACAGTGCCTTTCTTTGGCATATAGATTGAACCAATTCTTGTACTTCCACATTTTGGCATCCTACATCCTCTACCAATTGAGACAGTTCTGGGCGTTGATATTGCCCATCAGAGTTCAATACCCCGGTCCCTCCTATGGCATTCCTATACCTACTTAAATGATCATTGCCCACCAGGTCTGTTTTCACCACTTGTCTGGGATCCCTAACCAAAATATCTGGGTCACAAAAGAGAGTTCCCAACTTAAGTGTACTATCCCTCTCCGGAAGCCCCATCCTCGGTGCTAAGGGAACCCTAACCTGCCCATCACAGGGACTTTTTCCCCCTAGTATGTTTTTGCCTGATAAACCATGGCTGAGTACCTTCTTCCCCCCTTTCACTTGTTTATAAAGGCCCATTAGCTGCTCAACAAAGGTATTCTGTTTGAGTAATTGCTGGTTTAATTGAGTGTCACACTTAGATGGCCTTGTGGTATATAGAGCTTTCTCCTCCTTCATACTTTCACCTGGACCGATTTCCATTGCTTCCAAATTAATTAAATTATCAGGAGGGACTTCCTGCCTCTCCTGATTTGCAGCTTTATATCCTTCAGGTGTATGCTGGACTCTATTTTGTAGAACACCAGGGGGTGGACCAGGAAACTCATTCTGTATAGGCATAGTGGCATCCTTATCAAAGACTTGCGAAAGGTATACAGCACAGTTATTTAACAATTGCTCACACTCAAATAAACGGGTTACCCACCTATTTGTGTTAAATTCAACAATTAAGACCCAGCGGTTTTTTACATGACTAATGTGGGAGATCGACCTTATAATTCTACGGGTCACCGGCAAACTTGTGATCACTCGCAAATGTTCTGCGATTTCCAATGCATTAGACCACATGGGAAATTCCCCAGATGGTAAAGGTAAAACTGAGAAAATAATCTTAGAGGGAAGATGCCTCAACAAACCAAAGTTCTCTGAAACGAGAGCCCGCCCTGGCTGCACAAAATCCTTCTTTATCGTGGCATCTCTTTTGGGGGTAGCAACCCCTGGTTTATCAACACTCGCATACATTACTACCGGCTCAGGCTTTTTAACAGATATAGCCTTAACAGCATTGGCAAGATCATCTATCTTCCTGCCCTGCTGATGTAGTTTCTCCAACAAATGGGAAACTGTTTGGGCTGTTAGCAAGATGTGATTAGCCAGGTATGATGTATGATTGACAGTTTCAATCTGTCATACATAATTCCCAAGTACAGCCGTTACATCTATTACATTAGGGTCAGGGGAAACGGGAATAACCTTCTCCCCACCCATCAGTATTGTAACATTTTGTACCAGAACTGGTGAAGAATGCACTTTTGGGGGGGAAATATGAAATAAACTCTTCTTGGCAGTCTCAGTTGTAGGATCTGAAGTAAGATACTTATCAATTTTCCGTTGTTTATAAAACTTACTTTCGGTGGGAGAAAGTAACGCAGCATCTATACGAGTACATTTCTGGGATAACATAACTATAATAGGTTTTGCCCCAGAGAAATCAATTAAACAATCCCCAACCTTGTTTTTATCCCACAGCCCGTGACAGAGTTACTGACCACTCCACTCCAGGCAACTCCAAAGGGTGAC
The DNA here is from genome assembly GCA_003113815.1 of Sphenodon punctatus. Taxonomy (NCBI): domain Eukaryota; kingdom Metazoa; phylum Chordata; class Lepidosauria; order Sphenodontia; family Sphenodontidae; genus Sphenodon; species Sphenodon punctatus. The sequence continues at coordinate 227,057 of QEPC01009840.1, read as the reverse complement.
TCCCAAGGGATGTAACCCTTAAACTCTCGCCCTTTGACTTGCGCTCGTGGCTCGCGCTCACAGATCACTGTGAGTTCTTGTGTCCTGATGGACTAGGAGGCCCCGCCTCCGCTCCCCGGCGTCCCCAGCGAGTCCCGGCTAAAAGGTGAGTCTTTTGAAGCAAAGTGGCTGGGCAGCGGCTCTGCCTACAAAGCCCTTCTCTCTGCAGCACCTCGGGAAAATGAAAGTGACCGGGGCTTTTCTTTTCTCAGGGAGAAGACCCCGTCTCCACTCCCCGGCGTCCCCAGCGAGTCCCGGCTACCAGGTGAGTCTTGTGAAGCAAAGTGGTTGGGCAGCGGCTCTGCCTACACAGCCCTTCTCTCTGCAGCGCCTCCACAGGCAGCATGGCATGTGCAACAGAAGGCAGGCTGAGGCAGTGTTCAAGCTTGGCGGGCAGACAGGCAGCATGGCATGAGAGGCAGTAGGGAAGGCAGACTGGGACCTTGGCAACAGCACTCAGATAGGCTGGCAAAGACTATGCAGCATGTGTGAGAGAGAGCCAGTCAGATAGGTGGGCCGAGATCATTTTGTCAGAGGCTGGCTGGCAGGCTTAAAGCTTCCCAATGCTACCTGGTGTCATGAGGTCAGTCAGATAGGGCAGCCGAGGCTCAGAAGTGTCAGTGCACCATGGAGGAGTTGGGGTGGAGGCAGCTGCCAAGTCCATCAGCAGCTGCAGGACATGGAGGACGGCGTGGCTTTCAAATGAAAGCCATGAGCAGGTTGGGGAAATGATTGCGCTCGATGGGAAGCCCTTCTTGGTGACCAGGACCATGGGTTTTAGGCACCTTATTGGCTTCCTGGCCCCCCAGTTTAAGCTTCCCTCATGCACCACCCTGAGTCGGCAGGTGGTGCCAGCCTTGTACCGGGCTTTAAAGGAGCGGGTGAGGGAGCAGCTGGCAGGGGCTGGGGGTGCCACCGTCCACTTCACCACAGACCTGTGGTCGAGCAGAAATGCGCTGCACGCTACTGGATTTACCGGTATCGAATCTCCCTGGTCCTGAATTTACCGGTATCAGCATTCCGGATTGTTAAAATTGGCCACGTTACCAGATTTTTTACATTGCGGCTATTGACTTCAATGGCCGCAATGTAAAAAATCCGGTAAAGCAGCCAATGTTAAAAATCTGGTATGCTGGTACAGGAAAATATCGGATTTATCGGATTAAGCCGGCACACCCAAATACCAGCAATATCAGTTCGAGGGAGAACCAGAATTCCCACCTTTACTGCACACCTACCTAGCAGTGATGGTGCACTGGTGGCAGGACCCGGAGGCAGCATTTGGGAGTGGCAGGAGGGGTCCCAGAGCAGGGTATAGGTGGGCCCTGCTTCAGGTGGAAGTCATGGACAGCCCCCACACTGCTCTGAACATCGAGGAAGCCCTGACAACCATGGTGAGGGAGTCGGTCACACCAGGTGTGCCCTTCACCAAGGGGTGCGTGGTGATGCATATCACAGCCAACATATTGAGGGCAATCCACAAGGGGGCATCACCAGCATCCCTTGTGCCACACACACCCTTCACCTGGTCATCAAGGATGCTCTGGGATTGGGGCAGTCACCCTTAGCTCTCTGATCGAGTAGGGGAGGTAGCTGGCTGGTTTCTTTAACTGGAGCATGAAGGGCAGTGACCTCCTCTGGGTGAAGCAGGCAGATCAAGGCTCCCCAGTTCACCATATGGTGCAGGATGTGTCCACCTGGTGGAATTCCACGTTCCTGATGCTCGAGCGGCTTCTTGAGCAGAAAGCCTCCTTGCATCAGGTTCAACTGGTGATGGACAGTGGGGCAGAATGGGAGATCCTGGCTCACAAGGTCTTTGTTCTCAGACCATTCCTGGCTGTGACAGAGACCATCAGCTCCTCCACAGCCACCATCAGACAGGTGACCCCTCTGGTCCACAGTCTCCTCAGAAGGCTGGATGAGATTCTCCAGGGGCAGGATTGTGTCCCTAGGGTAAGAAGCTGATGGCTGAGGTGGTTGCCCTGGTGTGGCAGCTGAATGCAGGGCTGAAGGTGCAGTTTGATGAGCTCCTGCAGCGGGAGGAATATGTGTTGGAAACCATGCTGGACCCCAGAGTCAATGCAGCGTGGTATGCCAGACACCACTCTATGGGCACTGGAAGGGTGAGCTGGTGTAGAGTAGGGATGGGTGAATGCAGTTCAGAAGTTCGGAGTTCAGACCGAACTCGACCAGTTCAGTCGACTGAACCAAGCTTCCGAACCGAGTTTTCGAACCAAACCGAATTTCCAAACTCGGCTCTGTTCACCCATCCCTAAAAGATGAGATTCCATTTCGTTCAATGGGGTTTGAATTTCCGAATTTTCTTCAAAAGTTCAGAGTTCGGACTGAACTCGAATAGTTTGGTCGACCGAACTGAACTTCCAAACCGAACCGAATTTCTGAACTGAACCGAATTTCTGAACTCAGTTCTGTTCGCCCATCCCTAGTGGAGAGGGTCCATCAGACAGAGAGGGCCCTGGAGAGTGCGCAGCAGCAGCAGCAGGCCCTTGGGAATGGTGGGAGTGGGAGCAGCCTCCTTTCAACCGATGGGGTCTATCCCTGCCCCCAGGCCTAGCAGTAGCAGCACTAGCAGCAGGCTGAGCAGCAGCAGCACCCCTATTGCTTCTGGATGACATGGATGACGTGGATGGACAGCCCTCCCTGCCTGTAACATAGGCCCCAGAACTCTGAGGGTGGGTCCTGGGGCTGGAGTGGCTGCTTCTTGATGTGGTAGAATGACGGCTCCCCGTGAGCGGAATGACCGCCCCAGAACCCTGATAGTTGGTCCGGGGGATGGAGTGTCTGGATGTTTCTTGATGCGGTGGAATGACAACTCCCCGTGAGTGGAATGATGGCCCCAGAACCCTGACAGTGGATCCTGGGGCTGGAGTGGCAGCTTCTGGATGAAGTGGAATGAAAGCCCTCCCTGCCTGTAATGTAGGCCCCAGAACCCTGAGAGTGGGACCTGGGGCTGGAGTGGCTGGTTCTTGATGTTGGGTATAACACCTAAATCTATTTAATCTAATCTAAATAAATGAAACTATGGAGGTAAATGTGTGGAAATGGGTGAAATAGGAGGAGGATGGCAATGGATTGGGAGGAACACAAACTGCTGGGAGAGGGAGAGTTCTGAAAACACCGGCTGACAAGATCATTGCCTAGCTCAGAACGATATGGAAGGCGGGGAGGGCAAGGACTTTTGTTACTTCCTGTGCCCGTCTTACCACAAGCCCCATTGGCTACGTGCAGCCTAGCCCATGGCCAATCATAGACTGCCAAGCCAGTGGTCTGAGGAAAAGAGGAATAGTGATTGGGTATTCTGACTGCTAGTTCAAGACTCTCTCTGCCCCTGAGGCCAGGAAGTCTGGTCCTTAGCTGCCCTCCCTGCCCTGGGCCTGGCAACCAGGGGTTTCCTGCCCAAACTCATCCAAACTCATCTGAACGTGCCCGAACTGTTTGGGGCTTCAGGCGTTTGGTTCGACCGCTCGGTTCGGCCATCCGAACTGGCTGAGTTTGGGCCGAACCCCGAATGTCCAAACCGTGTTCACACATCCCTCATTCTTACTGTCTGGAAGTCACTTGGAAAGGCATAGGCTGCAAATCTCAAGCCATTTACTCCAGAGGAGTCTCATTGCAAGTTGTTGATATTCAGTTGGATTCCTGTGGGGCAAGTGGTTTAAGGATTGCAATAACAGAGTTGAAGTTGAAATCCGTCCTTTGTGACGGGTTGGAGACTGCAGCTGGTGCAGAATGTGGCAGCCTGTCTCCTTATGGGGATGGGCCACCAGGAGCACATTACACTGGTGCTCTGTTCTCTGCAGTGGCTGCCTATAGTCTGCTTGGCCCAATTCAAGGTGCAGGTTCTACCTATAAAGCCCTACATGGCTTGGGCTCCACTTATCTATGGGACCACCTCACTCCCCATGCCCTTGATTGGCCCCTGTGGTCATCCGTGAGTGCCTTTCTCGAGGTCCCCTGGGTATCCTGGGGGGCTACTATGGAGAGGGTGTTCTTGGTGGCTGCTCCACGGCTGTAGAGCTCCCTCCCAGCAGAGGTCCAGGTGGCCCTGGATATTCCCTCCTTTTTACGTCAATGTAAGACTTGGCTGTTCTGCCATGCTTTTAGCAAGGGGGATGGGTGAGGGTGGGTTTATTATTTTTGTATTTGGGGGGGTTAGGTTTGGGGTTTTTATTTGTGTATATTTGGGGGGGGTATATTTCCCCCAGTTGTGGGGAGATTATGCTCCCGTTTTATCCCTGTTTTGCTCTCCTTGTGGCAGGGTTTTGTGATAGATTTTAAATATGTGTTTTTATCTTGTAAGCCACCATGGGTTACCTTTGGCAGAAGGGATAGGGAAACAAATGTTTTAAAATAAATAAATAAAATAAATAAATGTATCTTGAAACCAGAGAGAAATTGTAAGGCAGATGTTTTTGTATACAAAGACATATATGGATCAGGACTCACGTGGGGGGTCACACCATCTGTAGATAGTGGGGTCATGACCCCGATTGAAATTTTGCATGTTTTTGTTGCTGCCTAAGGTCCTGAGATTATACATAAAGAGGTTGTGCAGGCAACTGTTATAAGGTCATGTTTTCTTGTCTTCTCCTAACAGGATGGTTAGAATCAGAGACAATAAGGTTATATGGCCTCATATCCCTACAGATAAGGTCATGTCCAACTACAGATGTCCTGTGAGAAAAAGAATAGTGAATTGAAACCCAAGATACAAAATCTAGCAATATGCAGATCCCTATTGGCTGTTTTTACATGGACCCCCCCCCCAACCCGCTCGCTGTTTGGGCGGGTGTGAGTGGGCATCTGTGTATACGGTCGGTGGTGGGTGGGGGATGGGTGTCCATTCAGTGTTCGCCTGTGTGAATACTGAGCAGGATGGGTCAGTTTACACAGACACATACCCACCTCCACCCATCGCACACCCATCTCCACCTACCTCCACCCACAGAGCTCTCTGGAAAACTGGAGGAGATTCCGTGGGTGGCGATGGGGGTAGGTGGGTGTGTGTCTGAACTGACACACACTCATCTCCATCCATCGTGGCAAAACACCTATCTCCCCACCCATGTCTGTCCATGTAAAAACGGCCAAATGAAGGTACTGAAGAAACGTATGCATTTATAGATTAAATATTCAAACAAGACTGCAGTTTTTCACAGCATCAATAGTTACTGAGGATGGAGTTGAGTGTAAGGAAAAATGTTCATCTTCAAAATCACATTTGCTTTCCACTCTGTTTGTGAGTACAGATTACGTATTCATAACGACAGCAACATTACATGAGAAAATAATTATGGAGCCACAGTTGTTAAGGTTGTGACACTGTTTTCCTTAGAAGCTTGATTTCAGGATGGAAAGAAATCATACATTATGCAAATGAATAACTGATGATTCATATTCTCTCTTTATTAATGTGAAAGTAATATGAGTGAGTCATCTACATTTTTGGTGGTTGATGTTTCCGCTAATGGTTGTCCCAGGTGAACATATGGCATTGTGAGAAAAACAGCTTGCAACACTTCACCCATTGAGAAGGTAATCTGTGTCTTTAGCAATTACTTTCACTGACATCATTAATACGGATAATTTCCATTTTTATAGAACCTTTTATCATAGGGTATTTTCAGACGTTACGAGATCACGCTCAACCACGGTGAATCTCCACATGGTGATCGTGATCCTGTAATGTCTGTTGGGGGGAACGGAAGTTCCCCCCCAGATGTTCCCCCCCGTGAATCACGGGGGGGGGAATCACATTCAACACGCAAACGAAGGTCCTGGCCGGACCATCTCCGTTTGCGTGTTGAATGTGATTCCCCCCCGTGATCAAGGGGACTGTAACATCTGTCCCCCTACCACGGCCCGGAATCAGGAGTGGGATTCCGGGTCATGGTCAATGCGGGTGGGCGCTGCAACTGCATTGGCCGCGGCACCCATCCGTCTCCCAAGAGGGCGGCCTAGGGAGCGTGGAGGGGGGCGGGACTGTGCGGCTGCACTATGTTCAGCGTGGTCCCTCCCCCCCACCAGATTACCTGCCGGGAGTGGCTAACACATTACGTGTTAGCCCTGGCGGGGAATCAGTAGGGTGTTTCCGTGGCGGGGCGAATTGAACCCCGCCACGTCTGAAAATACCCATAGATTCTCAAATGTCCAACTCTGCCAACACCTGAAATCCATCCTGAAGTATCATACAAACTTTACACATGGGAAAATGGTGGTACAAAGGGTACTTTTAAACAGACGGGCTGCCCCAGTACTGGCCATGCCAGCCCGCTTCACCCCTGGGTGCCCCGTCTGTCTAAAGGTGCCCTTCAGGAGATGCAGGTGCGGAGCAAGCTGCACCTGCCCTGGAGCAGCCCCAGCAGTGGCGCTCAAGGCTATAGAAATAGTGGGGAATGCAGAAAGACACTGGTGTGGCAAAGAGAAGAGGGGAAAGCACTCCAAGAGAATGCATGGTTGGGTTGGTATTCAGAGCAGGGAGGTTCTAAATCATGAATCTGACCCACAATCTACACCCTCATCTCTGTTGCCTTTCTCCTTAGCATGTTCCTTCAGCTTTCCAGAGTAGGCACTGAATCCAGGGAACAAACCGAGGTTTAGAACGGACCCAAGTAAAAAAACAACTAGCCATTATTAATACATATCACATTGAATGTCCAACATCCTTTACAATCCTTAAATAGTTCACCCTCTCAGCACCACAGGGAGGTAGGCCATTATAATTTATTATGCATATTTTACAGATGAAGAACTAAGGCTGGGGGATAAGCTAAGCGCATGCACCTGAAAATTCTCAACTTCATGAACTCTCAGATGCTGTCTCCTCTCTCTTGTCTTCCCTACATAGTGAGTCCCTTGAGGGTAGGGGCCAGTCTCTACTTAACAATTGTAAAGTGCTGATACATTGCTGTTGCTATATTTTCGACCGACCCAGGCTCGGCTGTCTCGGTGCTTACCGGTGTTTGGCAGCTGTGGGGGACTGGATGAGGGCTATCCGACTGCGACTGAATCCTGACAAGATGGAGGTGATGTTAGTGGGTAAGTCGACGGAGTTGACAGCCCCATCGATTGATGGGGTCTGCCCTCTGCTGACTTTGCAGGTATGGAATCTGGGGGTGCTTCTCGATGCGCAGCTCCGCCTGGATCTCCAGGTGGAGGCTGTGGAGAGGAGTGCCTTCCGCCAGTTACATATGGTGCGGTGGCTTTGGCTGCTGGTTTCGGTTCCTGACCTGGCCACGATCATCCATGCTTTTATTACCTCTTGGTTAGACTACTGTAACGCGTTCTACTTGGGGCTTCCTATGGTGATGGCTCGGAAGCTGCAGCTAGTGCAGAATGCGGTGGCCCATCTCTTGGTGGGACTGGGCCACTGGAAGCACATTACACCAGTGGTCCGATCTCTGCACTGGCTGCCAATAGTATTCCGGGCCTGAATCAAAGTGTTGGTCTTAACCTATAAAGCCTTACACGGCCTCTCTATTTGTGAGACCACCTCACTCCCTGCATTCTAGATGGGTCCCTGCCGCTTCTCCCTCCACAACATTGCCAAGATCTGCCCCTTTCTGTCTGTCTCCTCTGCCAAAACTCTCATCCACACCCTAGTCATCTCACGCCTTGACTATTGTAACCTTTGCCTCGCTGGCCTTCCCCACTCCCATCTTTCTTCCCTCATCTCTGTTCAAAACTCTGCTGCCAGGATCATCCACCTAGCTCGTCACTTTGACCATGTGCAGCCTCTCCTTTCCTCTCTTCACTGGCTCCCTCTTCCTGAGCATATTCTGTACAAACTCCTTGTCTTCACCCACAAAGCCCTTCACAACCTCGCTCCCCCCTACCTCTCTGTTCTCCCTCCGAACCCCTGCACAAGCACTCCGCTCCTCTTCCATCCCCTCCCTCACCCTCCCACGCCTCCCCTGCTCCCCCAACGGCCTTCGTCCCTTCTCCATCGCTGCCCCACACGCCTGGAACTCCTTCCCTGCCCTCGTCTGCCTTGCCCCCATTCTCCACACCTTCAAGTCCCTCCTCAAAACCCACCTCTTCCGCTCCACCCTTCCTAACTCCTGCTAAGCATCCCCACCCTGGTTTATCCCCCACCTGTTAACTGTATACTCCCAATTTACTATAACCAAGCCAAGAACATGTACCTGAGTTCTTGCATCCTCATGAATGTTGCATCCCTTTTCTCCCCCTCTGTTCCCTCTTCCCTGTCTCCCCTCCCCCTGTCTTCAGATTGTAAGCCCTCAGGCAGGGACCATCTCTGTCTTATTCTTTGTAAAGCACTGGGTACATTGCTTGCGCTGTATTAATCATCATCATCATCATCATCATCATCATCATCATCATCATCCAGGGGCACCATGTTGGAGGTCCCGCTGGTTTCCCGGGGGGCCATTCAGAATAGGGCATTCTCGGTGGCTGCGCTGTGCCATGCCTTTGGAACTCCCTCCTGCTGGGGGTCCATCTGGCCCCGGACCTCCCAGCCTTCCATAGGAATGGTAAGACCAGGCTGTTCCATCAGGCTTTTGGTGAGGGAGAGGGGTACGTGTGGGTGGGGATGGGGGTGGGTGGAGTGGTTTTTTTTTCCCCCTGTTGTGATTATTATGTTTTAAAGTGTTTTAAAATTGTTTTATATTATATTTATATTTTTTATTGTTGTTAGCTGCTCTTAGCTTCCTGTGGCAGGAAGAGCGGGGTATACATTTTGCAAAATAAATAAATAAATAAATAAATAAAAACTTACCTAAGGCCACTGGGCTGTTCTTCACTTGCCCAGCCCTTTTCCCAAATGACACTGGCAGCGTCACCACCATTTTTAAAAAGGGTGGCCTGGCTGTGCATGCGCAAAACAGCTGTCCTTTTCCAAAATAGAAGTGAACCTGCTGACACTATTTTGGAAAAGGGCTGCACATGCGCAGAACAGCCCGGCAACTATTTGCACATGTGCAGTTGTGGGTTTTTTTTCTTTTAAAGCAAGATTCTCATGAGATTCTAGCACCATTAGTATGATCTTCTTGAGATGTTGCAAAGGGCTCTTGATTCTCACAAGATTTTTGTGAGAACCAAATTGATCGTCAGCCCTAGTTTTGGAAGACAGTTTTTATGCCTCAGCTGATGCAGCTAAAAGCCCCAGAGGGGCTGTCCATAGTTTCTGTTGTGCTATTTAGTAATATTTTAAGCCTCCTGCTCCTGCATGCCATAGTACCTAATAATACAGTTAAACAGACTCCCACCTTAAAAAGTGTCACAGAAATTGTCTTCCATCCTATTCTGCACTCTTTGTTAACACCCATTGGGTGCAAACCAAAAGGCTGATAGAATAGAATAGAATAGAATAGAATATATTTGAGCATGGCCATAGGCCATTGCTTAGGTTAAACATACAAACAAAGAAGGCCAGCATTGGACCAGTCATCAGTACAACTAATCTTGGCAAATTTACATCCCAGAAAAGGAGACCATCCTGATAATACAAGTGCCTGGAATCCAGAAAGGCCAAATAGAAACACATATACAATTACAAAATTTAAAACTAAATATCTAAAAGAACCACTTCAGGGCAAACCATTTAAATAGGGACTACATAGGGAACAAACTGACTGAAAAACTAAAGTTGCCATGTAAATTATATCAGTGACCTGGGTAGCAAAAAACCTAAGACCATAGCCCTCCACCAAGGCAAGTATATTACAAAATCCGCATAGTACATAACTAGCACACTCTAAGGCCTTTCTCCTACCTGAAGTTAGATATCCAAACAGAGAAAGTCAGCCTACAGAGCCCAGTACCGCAGTTCTACAAGTCATATCAGCAATCATTAGTTCCGCTAAAACTGAGGCTCCTCTAAGGGGAAAACCAAAGTTTAAGTTAGGAACCTGATTATGAATAGACGGACTTGATACTATAAAGCACCGAAGACTACTGTACTGAGATGGGACTGCCGGAGTGCCAGTGCAGATAGCACCTGAGGTCAAAAGGATCCCCCCTGGGCTAGAGGAACTAGGTTCCAGAGAAACCTGATGGATATCCGCCAAGGGGGCAGGTAAATCTACTTGGCTATCAAGGGGAAAGTCTCTTGAAGGCAAGGTAGAAGCACTAAAACAGCATTCACTGACAGGGCCGCAAGGGGCAGACTGAAGATCAGCCTGAGCCAATTCTCTAAGTCTGTGCCCAATTGGCACCTCTGATGGGAACCAAAACTGTCTCTTTGTCGCCTGGGTACAGTTTGGGCTACTAACCATTGGATAAGGAACCTTAGGAGCAAACACTGGGGGAGACGATCTAACTAGGGGAGCTTGCATCAACAATGGGGAAATTCCAGACTTAATGTACATTTTGGAGACATGAACCCCTCATGAGGTAAGGACCTGAGAGTAAACCAATAAGCTATCTACTATAGCTGGTGAACAAAAATACGTGACAACCCGCATTGCACCACCCACAAATGGAAGATGAAAGGAATGATTAATAAGACTAGGCAAAAAAGGAAATCTTAATACATTGGAAAGATGACGGGCGATCCAAAATTTCGTATCCCATATTGGAAACATCCCCGAGTCCAAAGGAAGAACTCTGAAAACTAAGGTATTTGGGACAATGTCAAGCTTATACCCATCTCCCCTGATGGGACTATGCTTGCTATTATTAAAAGCCTTAGAAGCCGAGGAAGCAGAGACGGGCAATGTCGAAGAGGCGGAGGTTTGACACCCCTGATCTATGCCCTGCATGGGCTGACCAGCCCTATCCCTACTTAGATCTCTTAAAAACAAATCCATTAAATCCCTCAACTTATTCAGCTGGAGCTGGGTTGCTTGTATTTGGGTGGCTAGCTTCTGGATTTGGGCAATGAGTGATTGCAATAATATATCACCTATCCTAGACAAGCCATAGAGAATATCTACCTCTGTTGTCTCCGAGGCACAGAGCCGTAGATTCTTCAAAGGGCTAGAAGTGATAGCTGAGGTGACCCCCATAGCCAAACCTGCTATAGGATAAGGGGCAATATGCCTCTGAACCCTACTGACCTGAGAACAGGACAAGGCTCCTAGCCCAGAAGAAATCACAGACACATCCAACTCCCCCTTCCCAGGTTCAGGGGGAGTTAATAATCCTTCCTTATCCTGGAGATAAACAGCTTGGGGCTGTGATACAATATCCTCCATAAATGTCGGGCGAGAACATAGTTTGTCTTGGTCTACAGAATATAAAGATCCCGAGGTTTTACAAAAAGATTCTCTAGTCTTTGTGGCAAGGGAGCAAAATCTTTCCCCTAGCTTCTTAAAGGCCAGGGCATTTGAAAGAAGCGATGAATCTGGAAGAGAATGTGAAATTGACTCAGGGACACCACCAGCAGCCCCCTCCTGCGCTTGGGGAGGGAACTTCAACAAAGTACTCAGGGGGGGGAGCACAGGAATTCAGCCTAGCCTCCCCAAGGGCCGAGCACACAGGCAAAGGCAAGAGATCACCCCCAGCAGGGACAATAGTCACAGGACCAGATACACAATCCTGTATTTGAAGTTACTCGTGCCCCAATAGATGACACCTTCTTCTTACTGTTGTTCTTGGTCATTTCGGGGGAGAATTCAGGGTCAAAAGCACATAGTCCAAGTTCCACAGCCAAGTTAAATCTCAAGTGCAATAGAATACTAAGCACCAAGACAAAACAAGAAAGCAACCAACAGCGGAGGACACCCTACACCCGGCCCGCGCCTAAGACCATGCACACAAGGACATACCCTTGCGTTCCCAGCCCTTAGGCGTGCTGCCCTGGTGCATGCCTCTGGTGCCACCGGACACTGCGGCGGCCTTTAAGCTGGATCCCAGTTTGTGGCTCCACCCTCCTCGCAGGTGGTGGTGATCCCCAGGGCAATCCGCAGCAGACTCCCTCTGGTAACCGGGGACCCACAGGATCAGGGGAACACAGGCGCTGGGCTGGTGGAGCAGATGGGTTTCCAACTCAGCCTCCCCAACTCCAAGGGCGCAGTCCCAAGAGGCTGCCCACTAGCGCAATGTTCGGTCAGGTGGTGGGTGCACATTTGTGCATGTGCTGTAAGCAGCAAGCTGCTCGGTGTAACAGCATGCTCCTCCTGATATGACCCCCCCGCCCCGAACCCACACTCCCTGCAGCCTGGGGGATGGAGCAGGCATGGCTCCTCCTCCATCCCCGGGGCTGCAGGGTGTGTGGGCTCTGGGGGGTGGGGGATCGCATCGAGAGGGGAACACCATTGCACCATTGTGGTGCATGCGCAAATTTGTGCCAGTGTATATTAACTATTCCTTGCATAGGCACAGTTTATCAGGGGGTGCTGGATTGCACCCCTCATGTATAACAATCTGTTACCTGAGGTCTGTGTACTCCTATGTGCACCACATGGTGCAGCCAGCCATCATTCTCAATGTAACCAAGCCAATCACCTTGCATCTTCGTGAATGTTACATCCCTTGTCTCTCCCTCTGTTTCCCTTCCTTCATCTCTCTCCCCCCCACCCCACTACCCCGTCTCTCAAATTGCAAGCCCTAGGGCAGGGACTATGTCTATTCCATTACTTTGTAATGTGCCAGGTACTATGTGCTGGCACTATATAAATGCTTAATAATAATAATAATAATAATAATAATAATAATAATAATAAGAAGAAGAAGAAGAAGAATTAATAATAAAAATAAATAACTCTATTACATGTAAGGAATATTTTATTTATTATCTTTTAATCTAGTATTTTCTATTATCTAAGCAATAGGTATTTATTTAGCAACTATCAGACATTTATTGAAAAACACCTCCAAATAAACATTTTTCACTTGGAGGACAAATGTTGGAACAGGGGGACAGACAGATCTGCACAGTATTTAGAGAGTGCCTGGAAGACACAGAGAGGGATGGTGCAATAGTAGCTACTAGCCACTGCCTTTAATGGTGAATGAGCTGCACCAAGAAGAACTGAAGCAGAAAGGCCAAGGGAAATAGCAAAGATATGGGGATAGCAGGGAGGGAATATGAGGACAAATGATGGTCAAAGATGGAGGCACCTGATGAAGATATGAACAGGAGAAAAAAGCAAGGGAGAGTGAGGGAATGCATTCAAGGAATCTAATGACAGAGTAGTTCGTGTTTCTGTTGGAGAAGCAAAAGACTGACTGTGATGAGGTTACGTTCTGTATAACTTCTGCTCCCTTGCCACAGCTTTCCTAGCCCACCTGCCTCCTTAATGTGTGACATATTTTGAATGTCCTTAACCCAAAATCAAAGAGGGGGAACCAAGACTCATTATTTTTTATTCTTTCCAGAGTTGGCTACAGCCGATATGAATCAGAAACTGCAAGGCCTGAACACAGGTTTCCTTTCCTGGCATATGGTGCCTATCTTTCTCAATGAGCCATGAAGGTATAATTAGTATTATTCCAAATATAGAAATCTTCTCAGCATGGCACCTGCCTACCAGAGCTTCTAATTGGCCAGGTATGACCCTTGCTGTGATTGGCTGGGTCATGGTATTTAACTCCCAGACTTCCTTCTTCCTACTGCCCTGTCCTGGTGTCATTCCTTCTGCTTACCTATGCCTGTCCCAGTCCCCTATGGATTGCTTCCTTGGCTTTTGACACTCTGGTCTACATCTTGCCAATGCCTCTCAATTCACTCTTGTTTATTTGCCCTGTTTGACTCTTGCAAGCACACTGAGCTGCCTCTCCACTTGCAGCTTCTATTTCTGGTTGTAGTCATTGGTTGTTGGTTTATGCAGCAGTCTCGGTCCTGCCAGACTTTGAGAAGGTCCTGATCTTGCAAAGCCATCTATGACCATTCATAAATGTGGGAAATGCTAGGAGAACAGCAAAATAGAATAGTGCCTCCCTGCCTTCTTGTTCCCAGCTAGTGTAGCAAAAATGGTACCTTCCAACACCCATGCTCGGCTTGTGTCTGTCAAGGGGCAGAGAGGACTGCAGTTGAGCTGCTGAAAGTTTAGTGGGGATTGGACTGTTGCCCTCCATATCTCTACATTTGTGGGATACATGTCCTAAACTATAACTATACCCATGACCTAGTCTTTACAATTCAATTTTTCCATGGACTGGGCTTCTTTTACTTGACTCCAGCAGATGTAAATATAAGAAAAGTTAGAAATTAAACTTAATCAGTGCTGTTCAGAGATAAGGTAACTTGATAATCTCAGATGGAAAAGTTGGGTTGAGGAAGAGAGAGTGGGTGGAATGACTGTGGTTCTTTGGCAAAATATCCTTAAGTGGTCTAGTAAAGATTCATATATCTAAGAAATGTAATGAATCTCTGAATAAAATAGCATTTGAACAGTGCTTAATGATGGGATTTGTTCAATCGTGATTAAAAGCATGCAAATGGCAAATTCAAAGTCCACCTTTTATACTGATATCCAATTACAAACTCTCAGAAAAAAAAATCTAATAGCCTACTGCATCTACACTTTACTAATTAGAAACAATGCAAATTTCACACTGAAACATACGCAGTGTATATCATGACACCTATTTCGTTCACACTAGTTGTGGAGAATTAATTTTCTATGATCACAGACAATCATCAGGCACTTGTGAGTTTGTACAGGTTTTTATATTTCATAAGGTGAAGTACGCATGGGATGGGATTACTCTGTAGGTGCAAAGATAATAGCACTAACTCCACTTTAATACTACCTTAACATTTCTTATGCATGTTGTAGGGTTTTATTGGTATCTTATGCAGCCCTGCAAAATGCATAAGAAATGTTAAAGTGGTGTTAACGTGGTGTTAAAGTGGAGTAAGCATTATGACCCTTTTTACATGGGCTGCAGTGCAGGGGGGGAGGGGGTGGTCAGTGTGTGCAACACCAACCTCCACCCATGGAGCTTCCTCCATTTTTCTGGAAGGCTTCGGGGGTGATGGGTGTGGATGGGTGTTCACGCACGCTCATCCCCCCACCGAGCTGCAGTGCAGTTCACACGGGCAACAAACACCCATGAACACCCAGATTTTGTTCATGGGTGTTTGCCACCCATGTAAAATGGGCCTATGGGCATCTTTAGACATAACAAAGATCGGGTCTCGAAACCCCATAGCACAGGTTTGGCCAGTGTGTAAGCACCATAACAATTCCATCACCAATTTGACCATCCATTGAACACGCAATATGAACACCATTGCATCACAAGGAAAATTTGCATGTTTTGGCTGAACACGTGGCTAAAATTGTGTCCAATGTTGTGGCATGTTACCAGGTACAACATAGGGAACAATGCAGCAGCGCTTGTGTGCTGAAATCAGGTGGCGAGCAAAGCACCCATTTGCCCTAAGATGAACTGTGTGTCTAAACAGCGCCACATGGTGAACACAGGGCCAAACCAGTGTTCACGTCAAGGTCAAAACACACATTCAGACACCCGTTGACATTATGTATAAAGACACCCAACTGTCTTTTTTTACCCAGTGTTTCCTCCTCTCTTCTGGGTTTGGCCAGTCTGGGCATTATGGTTTCTTTGTAAATGTAACTGTTTCTCATAAAGTCAATAAACTCTCTGGAATTAGAATGTATCTTGCTGCCATGTAAAGAGATTGAAAAGAGGACAGGGAAAGAGTAATCTGAAAGTTTAAAATTAATTTATTTTGTGATTAGAGTATTCATTTTCTTTCAATTAGAAATGTTCTGGTTTAACAAAGTCAGGCAATTTCTCACTTAATCATTGCATATAGAACTGAGAATGTCCTTACTAAATATAACCCTTTTCACACAGACACTCTAACCTCGATAAAATGGGTGTTACATTTTATTATACATGTTACAGGGCAACACTGCAGCCCTGCAGCATGGGCCCTTTTCACACACGATGCCTCCACCCAGTTTCGCTGGGTGGAGATGGGTGGAGGCGTCTGTGTGAATACTGCGGGCACCGGGCAGTGGGTGGGGTGCATTTCACTGGGCGGAGATGGGTGGAAGTTTCTGTGTGAACGTGGCGGGCAGTGGGTGTAAGTGCATGCATGCTCCCACCCAACACTCATCTCCACCCAGCAAAATGCACCCCAGCCACCGCCCGCGGTGTTCACACAGACGCTTCCACCCATCTACACCCAGCGAAACTGGGTGGAGGCATCACGTGTGAAAAGGGCCCATGTTGCAGGGTTGCTGTGTGGGTGCCCTGTAACATGTATAATGAAATGTAGCACCCATCTTATCGGTGTTAGAGTGTCTGTGTGAAAAGGGCTTAAGTCTGCTGTCATTATTTGCTCTCCACTACAACACCTGTAATTTTCCTTCAACCCACAGTAAAGATACTCAAAGCTTGCAATGGAGCAAAAGCCATTGCAAAAGCCTTTGAGAAGATGGCTGGGTGTTAAACGCTTCTACTGAAAATTGAGAAAATAAGAAAGAAAAGAAATTACAAGTGCAGGGCTCATAAATCGTGCATCAAGCTTCCAATGATGATAAGATTTTTGAAAAACATTTAGTGTTCATTTTATTCATTATGTTTTTGTTGTTGTTTCTGAGGTTTTAGGGCATAGAGCAATCATGTTTTTCTTCATAGCCATGAGACTGAGAAATGTACATTTTAAAAATGAAAGCTGACATTTTCACCGGCTTATCATGAGTCTTGTAATGTTAGGTTAAAAGAAACCTGTAAAATGAGGAGATTCTTAATAATAAAGTGGTCTGTAGCAACCCTAAAGGTGGCTGACTATAGTCATTTTTAATATATTGATTGTTTTACACTACTCAGTAGGGGGAATTATTCATTGTTAATATTGTCTCTGAATGTGTGTCTCAACAAAAGAGTCTTAATCAGCAAAATAAAGAATTATTTGTCTTTTTGTAACTACATCTTCTGCTGCTTTACTGAAAAAAAAATGTTTGGAAAAGAAAGATATTATTATACCAATTAATCATATCTGTTAATCTGAAAAGGGGGAAGAGGTGGAAGAGGGAGAGTCCTTACAAAACCCATGAATGTTTTGCAAATTCTGGACATGCTCATTCTCATAGGTTTTTCAAAAAGAGTTAAACCAGGAGAAAATGAGAAAGTTACAAGTGTCCTATTAAAAAGGGAATTCTGAAATATGCTCAATTGTTATGCTGCTAGGGCATGCCCACAATACGTAAAAAGTACATATCAGTCAGAATTATAAAGAGTTCTCTCTTCTTCCCCACATTCAAGCATTGTCATTCTCTCCATATCTAGTCAGTTCCCTTTGAAATAAAAACAACCATATAAATTAGTAGCAGCATCACAGCATGCTAAAATAACACTATTTATCTGACTGTGGCTTCTTTGTTCCCTACGAAAGAGAGGTAGGGCTTATCATAATCTTGCCCACTATACCTCCAGTCCCATGTGCCCAGGTGTGGGAAGGGATATTTGGACTATTTTCTTCCACCAATCTCATGGGAGATAGGGGAGTTCTTCAGGTAAGGATTATCAGAGGTGTCAAGGGTCAACAAGGCCTAGAATTTTATTTAATTTTTTATTTATTTATTTATTTATTTTGATATATATAAAAAATTCAGCAATATAAAAAATTAGTGGAGCTAAAATCCTCCCCCCCCTCCTCTCAACCCCACTAACCATCACCCATCTCCCTCGCCAAAAGCCTGGAGGAACAGACAGGTCTTACGATGGGTGATTTCAGACGTTACGGGCGGGCGGTTCACCGCAGTGAACCCCCAGGGGGGGTGAACAGCGCAATCACACGCGGGGGTTGTAAAACAGCCCAAACAGACGTGCCAGGGAAGGGACCACGGGCCGGAACCGGGCCGAACCATCGCGGGCCGCGGCAGCACAACAGACGTGCAGCCGAACCCCCGTCGGGCGGAAAACTCCCACAAGGCACCAGGCAGGGGCGGGACACAGACATGGCCACCTGAGGGCAAA